>WEIT01017342.1:270-13647 GCA_013389985.1 Dryoscopus gambensis | reverse complement strand
TTTATTTTAATATTGCCAATAAAATTTCAGGGGCAGATGTCAGCTTCATTTATGTTTGAACAGTTACAGTCTAGTGAGTGACACCTCCAGGCAGTTGACAGAAGAAACGGCTTGTCAGTCTTTCCCATGTGTCTGGATCAATCTTTTCTTATTACACTGAATCTACATGTGCTTTGAATGTTCCCAAAATATGGAGCTAGTTCTACTACAATAAACCAACTATTGGGCAGACATCTCTCCATTGGAATGAATAAGAACCAATTTTCACTGTCCTTTCCTCCTTTCAAGGATACTATTTCTGGAATATTTTTTGAGTGTCAAGGGTAGAAGCACGTGCCTTGTTATCAAGAAATTTCACTCATATACATAATTTTTTTTCAACATTCTGTCAGTGCACATTTTAGTGCACTTTGATTGCTATGTCATTTACCCTCTGCATCACTGAAAATTTTGATTTCCCTTATTCCCTCTACTCCACAACAAAAAAAGCAGACGATTGAGTGTCAAGATCTTACCTTCAGCTGACCTTTGAGAACTGTATGCCCAGGGAGAAAACTTTTGTCATATTTCACTTTTAGAGTGTCACAAGATTTCTGTGTTTCAAATCTATTAAATCTAAACTCCCATCAGAGTTAAAACATTTATTGTTTTCATTCTTTTCACCAGCCCTCAGAGCACATTGTTCTTCTGTAGCCTCAAGGGGAATATTTAACTTCAATTTCTGTTCTTTTTCTTTGACTCCAGGAAAGTTGTCTGACTTGAATTGAGCACTCAAGCATATGTTGTCCCTGAAGCCTGACTCCATAGTTTAGGAGTGGCTGGGGTGGACCCCACTTTGTTTCCTTCCACTATGTTGACAAAGATTTGGGGATGACAAAGCAGTATGCCTCTGGACAGGCAGAGTTGGAGCAAAAAACCCAAACAGAAATGATTCCTTTTTTTACTCTGCATAGCTTTTCATAATTTGCAACCAAACTTTCAGATCACGATGAAATTTACACTCCAAACACTCCCACTTCCTTATGTATTGACTGAGATTTGTCCTTAAGAATTGGTGATTCAGAAGAGCTGTAATTTTGTAATGTAATTTTTGTAATTTAATTTGACACTGATGTTACAAAATTGTATCTATCACAGAATAAGTTTACAACTTATTGTCAACAGTTCCTGACATTTAGGAAGCCAAAGCAAATAGCAGATTGTAAAACCCATCATACTTTTCATGAGTTACTAAGCTTCAAACTAACAAAACATACATTCAGTTGATGGAAATTTTAGACACCTTTTCTCTAAGGAAGATCATTCTAACTGATTGTACTAGTTTGAAAAAAAACCCCCCAAAAAACAGTGGGAAATCGCAAGTCAGAATTATAATTTAGTAGGAAAATTAAAATAAATGCAATAGTACAAGAACACTGGCAGAGTCAGGATACAACTTGACACCCTGCTAGTCAAGGTGGTGGTGGCAGTCCAGATGAAGTGGTCCTGTTGAAGCAGTGATCCTGTAGAAGGGTCTGGTCTTCACCTGATGGTCCAACGGTAGCTCTTGTCCTCTGGGAATCCAGTAGGTAAGGGCTGACTGTGGTGTTCCAAACCCCAGATTATGTCCAGGTGGGAATGCTTGGCTCCTCCCCCTGGGTGGAGCATCTCACAAAGGGGTGTTGTAATTCTATGAGTCATGGGGTGGGTGCTTGATAGCCCATTCAACAGAGATAGCTCCTGGAGGGAGTTATCAGGGGTGAGTCATGGTAGGGGATAACAAACACTGCTTTAACAGCTTGTGAAGATGATAATAGAATACATGCTTTTGGTTACATCTTACATTGTAACCTAGGACACTGATCAAGTTTTCAACTGATTAATTTGTTACCCTAGTAATGATCCAGTTCTATCCTCATTAAGTTTAAAACGTAGAACTTTCAGAATAATTTAAATGTTAATATGTGTAGCTGACTCACCACCAGCCTGGCTCAGGGTTTGGCGCAGGAAGCTGCTTTGGAGAGACCCACATTGCTCAGAGAAGTGGTGGCACGGGTCCCGCAGACGTGCTAGCCCCAGAATGGCGTAATCTGAGTAGTGCTGGTTCTTCCATCAGGAGCAAAGCAAGAGAGGTAGATATAGTCCTTATTCCAAGCTTATATTCCTGGAAAGCCTTTACTCTCCCGTAGCTGGGAGGTATTGACTTCAGAAGGGGAAGCAGAAAAAGGCGGCGTGCGGCCGTTGTTGCTCTCCTGTATTTGGGGGGTGGGAAAGGGGAGAACAGGGGGTGGACCTGCGACAAGAACCAACAAGGTTGTGCCATGAACCGAGTTACATTGAAACTGTCCAACTGTAAACGGTACAGAACAGAATCTTTTTCCCGTGCGGAGAGCAAAGAGAGCCAGTGAAAAAAGCGGACTTTCTGTTTGCAGCAGGAATACTGTGTCACAGCCCACACATTGCTCTGGGCGGCTCCCGCCAGCCCAGGCAAGCCGCAACAAATATGTTCTGAGACTCACACTCAATATTTTGAAAGGTGTTTCAACTGTCCATTTTGAAGAAAACCTATTATAAAGACAGTAATTATAGCTGAATGATTTATTAATTTGCAAAATTATTTCATGATGAAGAAGGTGCTTTGGTGTTACTAAAACTTAATTTCAAAAGAGCATCGTTTGAGAAAAAAGGAAAGAAACAGAAGAGCACTGCAAAGACAAATATAATATTGTAGAAATTAATTTTGCAAAACTGGGCATCACACAGCCAATAATAATTTGCAATACATGCTTAGTGAACTACTCATCCAAGTGAACTACACAAGATAATTAAGTACATCTTTTTTCTGAATATGGCAATCATATGGTAAAATAAATAATAATCTCAGTGCATTGTCTCCTTTGTTAGCAACATTTGCTGCAGCAGGAGTAATCTATTCCTACAAAAAGGAGACATTATTATGCTTAATATTCTCTCAGAAAAAAGCATAGCTTGTTGTCTTAGTGTCTGGCTGCCAATGAAACAAAGGATATGAGATGATTATGAAAATGCTGTGCAGTTGGAAATATGCATACTAACTTGATAATTTTTCGGCATGCCTCTCCTTTAGCATCAAAAAGACAACTGCAAAAAGACTTGTAGGCTTTTTGTGTAGGCAGATTTTTCTGACTTTTTATTGCCCCTGAGAATGTACTGGCCAAAGTACCTGCTTATTTTGTGTACATGTATAGCAAAGATATGTAAATTGCCTATAAATTAGTTCAGAGTGAAAACTGATTAGAAATTTTTAACTATCAGAAAAGTGAGATTTTGAAACGGTCTTCTAACAGGGAAGCTAGCTTAAATATGGATCTTGATTAGTTTGCATGAAGGAGACCATAGTATGGGTTCCTTAAAGTAGGGCAAAGGACATTGTAACAAGGGAACTTCTCTCCTGACTTCCTAAATTATAAACTTCTGTATTTCTACATTATCTGTTATAAAACACTGCATTAGAATTCCTGCTGCTTCTATAGGTATTTTGAGATAGATTTTGATTTAAACACTGCCATTAAAGTTTATATTTTGAGATCAATTTTGATTTAAACACTATCATTTTATATTTATATTTAAGTTATGCAAGTTTATATTTAAGTAAGACACCAAATTTGTTTGAGAACCTTTGCATTATTAACAAGTTCTATCCATCCCTACGATTCAACAGGGGTCCAAATTCTGTTATAGAATGTTTTCCCCTTAAAAATAACTAAGTGCTGTAAAAAATGAAGATATACTTAAAAGAGTTGGAATAGATATGTTTATGGAAAAAAAATAGTACATTTGACGTACTGTATGAAGGAGTTTGGATGTGTGCTGATCTTTGTTCAGTTGGTTGACCTGTAGATCTGGAGTTTAAATACTCTCTAAAAAAGCTGAGGAGTTTTCTCCTTTTCTCTGATGTCTGGGTTTGATCACATTTTTGTTTAAAAATTTTCTCGTGGAGACAATAATTTCTGTCCTAATGTACAATGTCCAGGTTACTCATTTACATATCTGTATCCATCATGTTCTTTTAAATTACGTGATGTATTTTTCTGAGATGGACTAAACTCAAAAGCAGCAGCTCAAGAGCTGATTAATGGCCTTATAAACTGTTGGGAAAGAGAGATCTTAGCTTTAGCACATAAAGAAAACCCTTACAATGAGTCATGATGATCAGCATGTTCTCGTAATTATTAAAATGTTGCACTTTTTTAGGATAAAATGAAACGTTGTCTCTTCTGCCTCAAGTTTAACTTCTGAAAAAAAACCCCATGAAATTACTTTCATCTAAAACTCTTCCCCTTGAGTTTTTCAGAGATTCCAAATAAGTACAGTTTCTTCTTGCTTGTTTTTCCCCTTTTCAGGAAAACAAATCAAAAATTATCCATTTTAGTGCATGAATAATTAGTTTCAGTTAACCTGTAAAAATCATAAAATTAACCTAAAATCTGACCTTGTAAAAACCCTGCATTTTGATGTGTTTCAGGTCCAAATCTGTAGATTTTGTTAAAAACCTATAAAAAACAATAAAGTGTTTTATACACAGAGATTTTCTACAGCTTTTTTTTTTTTTTCAAAAACTTATTGGTGACTGATACCATTCTCTATACACAGCCTCAGAAATATCTGTAGCCTAATTTTGAACTGATATACTTACCATATGTGCCTATAATAGATTTCATGGATTTATTGTGAAGAATGGAGATATTCTTACACAAAGATTGCTATGGTAATGATCCATTCCTAAAGCTATTTGGACACCGGTCAGGTGTACTGTCTCATACAATAATCATAATCAGGTAACCACATGAGCTATAATTGTTTCTATCCATAATGTGCTTCATCTTAAAAAAGATATTTCAGATAGTGTTTATTGAATTAATCCTGAAAAGCCCAATTCACTCCATTAAATTTAATAGGAAACAAGATACACTAGACTAGATATTGAAATTTGCATTGCAGGCATATGAAGTTTGTGTTAAATTATTCTCATTTTCTAAGTCTAAAATATAGATGAATTATATGACTTGTTTTCAGCTCTTGCATTTATTTTTGTTCAAAAGATATTAAGGTCTTATCTTCCAGTTGAATGTTTGGGTTTTGTTCTGCATTTCTGTAAAAGAACTTTTGTGTATTCTCATGTCCAGAGAAGGGCAGCAAAGCCTGTGGAGGGTGTAGAAAGCATGTCTTATGAGGAGAAATCAAGTGAATTGGGGTTGTTTAGCCTGTGGAAGAGGATGTGCAAATGAGACCGCACTGTTCTCCACAGCTACCTGAAAGAATAGATATTAACTTTCCTCATTATTAACTATTTTTTATACTTTGAAAGAGGAGTTAAATTTTGTTACTTGTTAAAAATTAATCAGATATCATTTTAGCTTTGTATTGTTTTTTGGAAATTTTTCCTTTCAAAGTCTTCTCCATCACACACCTTTCAACAGGATCCTAATACCTGGCCTTCCAGATATAATTGAATGAAAAAAACTCTATGAAAGGGAATTAGATTAGTCTGGATATATGCTTGAATCTTGCGGAGCTTAATGAGCATTTTTTTAGAACAGAATAGTTTGTTTGATCTCCTTGATTGATCTGTCCTGGTGTTTATTTTTCCCTAATTACTAGAATATTTTCCATTGTAATAATATATTAGCATGTTCTACTTTATAACTAATGAATTGATCGATTTGTTTTAAGGAAGTAAAAATTACTTATGAAAAGGCAGTTAATTTCAAATTTGGAACCGTCAGAAATTCCGCCCGATCCTATTGAAACTAACACAGATTTTGGCTACAGCTACGAGATTTCCCAGAATACAAGTATCTGAAATTGGCCTTCCTCTTACTTCATGGTAAATTTTACTGTATCATGTTTTTCCTTTTTCAGAAATGTAAAAAATTATCCCCTTAGGAATCAAAATAACTTTAACTATGCTAATTTCATAGAAACTAAATAATTGGATTCATACCTTCAGGATATTGTCTTTCTCAAAAGCACGTTGATGAATGCTGTGAAATTTTAATTTTTCAGTAAACCTGCAAGCCTTTTATGAAGACAAAACTTGATGATTGAAAGGCATTTTGGCAATGAGTTAAAACATAAATGATATTTTAATTCTGAAATGTCTGGTAATGGATTACTTTCTGGAAGCACAAATAGTAACTATAAAGCAAGGAAAGATTGATATGCTATGCATGAACAGAAAATTCTTGGATATATTCTCTTTTCTTCTCACAAATGAGACAATATTCCTGAAAACAAAAGTCATCCCTGTAAACATAGAATTTAGAAGAAAAGCATTAGAGCTTGAATATTACAAAGGAGGGAAACAGCTGCAACTGAATTAATGATAGGAGGTAAAAAAATAACCCCTTTAAAAATTCTTTTAGCATATTATTAGACAACTCATCAAATACAGGCTTCCTTTGAGTAACTAGTTCTTCCCCAAAATTCTAAAAATTTAGATAGGGGTTTGAATGTCTATTATTTACAATTGTTAGAAATCTATTTTAGTTTTTGGTTTTTGGGGTTTTTTTTCTGGGTTTTCTTGTGCTTTGGCCTTTTAGATGATTTAAAAATATCTTCCTATTGAAATGTCTTGATTTTTTGTCTTCTGACACTTTTAGCTTCCAAATAACTCTATTCACAAGAACAGCAGCTGGCGCCTGCACAAAATTAGGAAAAAGAATATAAATAATGTTGCATTTTATTTATAATGCATTCTTTTTGCAAACTCTTATAAAATGCATTCCAGTGAGAAGTAGGTGCCTTCCAAAGTGAGTTGCAGCATTTTTCAGATTATCAAAAGACGTGCAAGGAAAAAAAAAAGGAGGAAAGGATGAATAGCTAAAATGAGTAAGTGACAATAATAGTGGTGTTGATGATACTGGTGACAATAGATAAGGAGAAGTAAAAGGAAAGAAGAAGACATGGGAAAAGGTTAAGGGAAATGGAAACAGGAGAACAGTATTAAAGTAATTATGAGATGTAGCCTGACAGGAAAGAATTCAGGGATTTTGAAATTTTAATGTGTGAAGAAGTTTTGCAAGTGACAGAAGAGACTCAAATACTCAACAGGTGCTCAGTGAATGAAAACTAAGCTTTTTGTGAAGGATCACATAATGATAAAGAACAATAAAGTTTATTCAAAGACATTATCAAGTGTCTCAAAACCAATTCAGATAGAATCAGAAAAAGCCCAAAGGAAATAGAAATAAAGACATAAAGTGATATTGTATGTTGCATCAAGAAAAAAACTTTACAATATATTACTATTGCTAGACTTCAGGGCTTTGGAAGGACATTTGCAAAAAAATCTCAGGCACTAAACTGGGAATAAAGGTGATGGTAAAAATGTGTCATATAAGCTGATGGATTTAATGCACAGCATCTCAGACTTCAGAAGAAATTAAAGTCCTTTCAACTTTTTATCTGAAGACAGTGACAATTAATTCTTGTGAAAAATCATTATGGTGTCAAAATTATGTCACGAAAGAAGTTTTAGGCCAGAAACATGCTACTAAGTCTTCTTTGAAATATACTGTTTTTCAAAACAAGGGTGTTGGTCAACCATGTACCCATGTGAACAGCAGGCATCCTGGCTTGTATCAGCAACACAGCAGGACCAGGGGTCGGATTGTCCCCCTGGACGGGGTGCGAGTGAGGCCTCACTTTGAATCCTGTGCTGAGTTCTGGGTCTCTCATTACAAGGACATTGAGGTGCTGGCGCGTGTCCAGAGAAGGGCAATGAAGCTGGTGAAGGGTCTGGAACACAAATCTTATGAGGAGTGGCTGAGGGAGCTGGGGATGTTTAGTCTGGAGAGGAGTCTCAGGGGAGAATTTATCACTCTCTACAACTGCCTGAAAGGAGGCCAACCAATCTCTTTTTCCAAGTGACAATACACAGAAAAACAGGCAATGGGCTCAAGTTGCACCAAAGGAGATTTAGATTGAATATCAGGAAAAATTTCACAAGAGGGTGGTCAGGCATTGTAACAGCCTGCTCAGGGAAATGATTGAGTCACCATTGGGGTGGTTCAAACCTGAGTTGATAGACAGTCATTTAGACCAATAACGCCTCTCAAAATTTACATATTTAAACTGCGGGGAGATGCGGGAATCTCTCTCTTGCTTCTGGTCTTTGGAAAGGTAACCGGGCCTGGCTGCTCCGCCTGACGGGGCTGGGCCATGGCCCTGCCCCGTGAGGGCCAGCCCCGCGGCAGAGCTTGGCAAGATCTTAGCCGCTCCTGTTCCATCTCGGCCCAGCGGGGGCCACGGCCACGGCCCTGCTCCGTCTTGGCCCGGTGGGGAGCAGGCTACAGCCCATGGCTCCGTGTGGCCAAGCCCCTCTCAACGCAGCTTGGCAAGACTGTGGCCATTTAGATAAACATCTCAGCCATTCCAGCTCCGTTAGAGCAGCCCCTCTCTGGCTGCCACTCGGCAGAGATCATGAGACCACCAGTGAGAGGTAAGTTCCAGCTGCAAGGCCCTGGCCTGGCTAAGATTAACCCTTTCAGTGCTGTAAGTTTCCCAGAAGAGATGAAACCTGCAGATATCAATCCTTTCCCAGTTTAAAGGAAAGAAGGGAAAGGCAAAGGCACGTGAATAAACACCATGGTAGTGACACCAAAGTCAGTGAACAAGAAAGAGCTGAAGCCCAGAGGGAGGAGATAGAGGAGATGTTTCAAAACCTAGAAGCTGAAATTCTTTTGTAAAGCTATGGTGATGGACTATGATACATCAGAGACTCCCTTGTAATTTTGTGATAAGCATGGGGTTAGAGCATTCAAACTGCCACGAGCAAAGATGCCTGTGTTGAAATAAGTAAACATTGAAGTAGCTGTGATCCAATGAGAAGCCTGAACAGAGAGAGACAGTGATGAAGTGAAGACCCTTGCTGCCAGGGAAGAAGACCTCTGTTTCTAGAGATGAAAATGATTCCAGAGGTAGATGAAGAAAACATTTGCTCTTGAACAGCTCATCCTTAAAAATAGTACCCCATTAGCTAAGTCTAAACCCTCGAAAACAGTTGTGGGGAAAGCTGTAAGCCGAGGGAAGGGTCTCACACGTGGCCAAGAGAAAACCGCCCTGGTCGGCTGTTGTGCTGTGGCATTGAAGCCATGAGCAGACTGTTTCTTGTGGAGCAGCCCCATAGCATGGGCCAAAGAGACTCCTCTCCCTAAGTGAACTGATGAAAGACTATTATAGAGGTGGTAAACTGACTGAAATAATCCCAAGTGTGTGTCTTTGTGTTGTAATTGGGAGGAGGATGAGGGAAGGAGAAGTGTTCTGAAGGTTTATTCTGGCCCTTATTATTGCTTTTTCTTTTAGTTCTGTCAATAAACTTTATATTCTTTAAAGTTTAGAGCCTGCTTTGCATTCCTCCTAGTTTTTATCTCGCAGGGGATAAGGGGTGCGAACGGACCCACTGCAACCATTCATGCAGGTATTTAAAAGACGTGTAGATATGGTGCTTAGGCACATGGTTTAGTGGTGGACTTGGCAGTGTTACGTTTATGTTTAGACACAATGAGCTTGGAGGTATTTTTCAACATAAATAATTTTATGTTTCTAAAATCTTGGTGTAGCCAGAAATGTCTGTATCATGTTGTACCTATGAAAACAATAAGGGTATAAAAAGAACATGCAGTATTAACATAATAACTTAAATGTGTAGCAATAGGTAGCCTACAGGCCAGTACAGTCCAATGCCAAGTTCAGGCAGAATCCAGACACTTGGAAGACTCCACAATTCTAAAGCTTTATACAAATTGTAGACTTCAGGGACTTTTAAATTTTTTTTTTGTTTTTTAAGTATATGGGGAGATTATAAAAGAACTGCCTATCATCAAGAGAAAACAGATGTCACGGATTTATTGTGTCTTGACATCCTTTCTTTCCCCACTGGTCAAAAATAGCTCTCTCATTTAAAAGCCTGGAACTTGTATTTTGTTTTCTCTTTAGGTGTTTAGAGACCTTCTTTCTGTGGAAGACTAAATGGGTCCAGAGAAGGCAATAGTCACCAAATTACTTTGCTATGCTGACTCTGGGACATTTGCTGACATGCGTAGTCACTTTGCTTACACTAAATTTGCTTAGCCCCCAGAATGGCCATAGTTTGATTTTATTCAGACACAAGTTAATGTTGTGAAGAGACACTTTGAAACAAGAGGATCTATTCCAGATCAGTGCCATATCAAAGAAAAGAAGAAAAGAATAAAGGAAGGATAGGAGGATGGAAAGAAGAGAGGGAGGGAATATAATTAAATAAAATAATTAATAAAACAGTATTCAAGCTGAAATGGTTAGAGAAACTTTCATTTTAAATCCCTTGAACATTTAAATCCTTTAAAGTTTTCCAGTCTTTAAATTTTTTTCCTACCCTCTCCATTCTGTTAAATGGAGGCATGCAGATGCTTAACTGCATTTGTTCACTTAAATGTATTTCTCCCAGTCCAGCCCTTCAGTTTACCTTCACTGTAGCCTGAAGGGTTTCTTTTGAGTCTTTTTTAGCCACATTTTTTCCATTCTTACGAGATCGTGAGACATACATTATTATGTTTTCCTGGGTTATTCCATGTACCATTGAAAATTTGCTTTTATATTCAGACCTGATGAATGTTGCTGTCAAATGACTTCCACACTCAGAAAAAAGGTTGAAATTACTATTATTTTTATTTAATATTTCAGAGACCGTGAGAAAGGAATAACATCTAGAGGTACTCATGAGAGATTTTCAAGGCTTTTTTTGTATTTATAAGGCCAGGAAATACTATGAAGAAATAGTTCAAAACGAATGGAATTTCAGATTTCTGGTGGTATTATAGTTTTAATGCAGGAGAAAAATAATTTGATGGAAAGCTTTGATAAGGTTCATGATGTTTTATTTTGCCCATAAATGAAATTTTGAACTTCAGACTTCCGTTTGTATTTTGTCTTTTTCTTTTATTTTTGTCTCAAGAGATATTTCCAGTGTTTTGAAATGGTTGTAAATAATCTGTTTATTAGTAAGTATTTATTTGTGTGTTTATTACTTTCTTTCAGACCATTTAATGAAAACTATACAGTTCATTTCTCTAGCAGTCTTGGAATAAATTACAATGTCATTAAAACAAGAGTGGCAGAGTGCACAATTAATGATTTGCAAAAGTATGCCAGTAAAACCATGCTGGAAACATTGGGAAATTAATAAAGCTGTAAAGCAATTAGAGTTAAAATTTGTATTCTGGGAGAAAATCTCTGTCAAACTTAGTGGTTGTGCTAAGCTAATATATTTCAAGTTGCATTTAAGGGTGGTACCATACTTCCTACATAGAAGGACTTCTTATCACAGGAACACAGTCAAATCAAGAGTGAAAAATGACAGCTCTGTAACTTCTTAAAACCATTTTACAGCCATTCGTGTAGTAGGCCAGGTTATCAGCCACTGTATATTAGCACTGTGACATTGTTAAGACACCGCATTGCACAACAAAATTTTACAGCAGTGAAATATTGGCAAAAAAGATGAAAAAGATCTTTGTGTTTATTCAGTATGTTATTGGCAAAGAACTACTTGAACCTGAACCACAAGCCTTCCTGCCATCCCCTCTCAAATTTTGCATGTATAGAAAGACCAGTTTTCTTGGGTGCATTGAATCAGTGTCTGGAGCACTGATACAGGAACAAACTTTTCTGGGGATCGGCAAAACCAACTTGAGGTGTCCTTATTTCTGTGCAGAGACAGGGAATAAATAGTGTTGAAATGCTCAGTTAGAAATCATGGTGGGGGGTTGTCATTATCACTGTAAATGTTGTTGATAATGCAGGAGGAGTTTAAAAGGTAAACAGCAAAAAGGAGGATTAATCTAAAAAAATTTTGAACTTAATATTTTTCAACTTTAAGGCCCTTCTATGTTCAGTGAAAAAACATATACACTTTTAAAGGTGTTTTATGCTATCCAGATTGTGAGGATAGATGAATGAGTCATCCTGTAGAGAAGCTTATCAGTTTCTGTGGAATATAAAATATTGGTGAACAATTCAACCAGTTCTGGAGCCTAACTTTCAGAGGTTTGAATGACAAGGAAGGAAATGTGACCTGTAATTTTATGGATTTCTAATTCAACTGAAACTCTAATACTGAGTTCCTACTACTTTTACCTTAAAAAAAAAAAAAACAAAAACCAAACCAAAACCAGCCTGTACATTTAAATTAAATACATAAACATTCATTTTAAGCATGTAGTTATTGGTTATAAATAGTGACTAAGATTTCACTGTGATATGTACTCTACCATATGGTACATGAGTAAAAGATGATTATTTCAGAAAGAGTTTCAGAGAAGAATAATTTTTAGTTAACACTTCTAGAGCACATGAGTTATTTGTCCAGCAGAAAAGCAGACTTGTTTCAGAGTAATCCCTTTAAAATGGCACCACCTCTTTAGATTTTTATTTAGGGAAGGGTGGACATTTCTTACTAACTGATAGTAACAAACATGGTGGTAGAAATACAAGGAAACAGCAAGGGGGGAGAGAAAGAGAGACAGAGGAAGGGAAGGAAGGAAGGAAATGAAAGAGGACACTTGAGAAAATGATTAGCAGTTAAGTAAATTTGTTCTTTTCATTTTGTACTAAAAAATCATGCTGGAAACTGAACTTTTTCATCAGTGTTAATATTTTGCATAGTAGAACCTATGGATGATATAGGAAAAATAAAAGTGTTTGAGTAAGTTTCATACCTTGTTTTGAGCTGAGTGATTGAAATGGCAAAGAGCTTTTTACTTTAGTCCAAGAACAGGCATAAATTCTTTAGGTGGCTGTTAGCATCACACATTTATCAATTATGAAAAATCATTAGCTTTCATGGAAAATAATAGAGGAATGAAAATGCTCCTTGATTATAGCTGGGAATAAAAAAAATAGCCTGAAGGCATCCTGAGCTTTACGTAGATTGACATTAGATTGTAATTATCTTTTATTGTGAGACATTATTTGAATCTATCATTCAGTTTTTATAAATCAGATATAGTTATTCATGTTCATAATGCTGTGGGGAAATAATGTGCTAACCTGGACCTCAATAACAGTTTTGGACAATGACATTGGAAAGATGGTCATGATTATCTTGAACAGGTAAGAACACAACACTTATGTGAATACTACTTTTTCATCAAAAACAGTAAATAAAAGGAATGAAGACAGTTAAGGCCTGCAGCTACTGCGCTTGCAGCTATTCCCGAGTATGCTTCTATTTTCTGTCAAAAGACTGAGTTTGGTTTTGTTCACTTAGATTTAATGTGTGATGAATTCCTAGGTAGCACAGCAACAAGCCACTTGGAAAAGCACTAAACAAAGCACAACGAAGAAGTGAGAAACCAACTACCAGACTAAGGTTTTTCC
>WEIT01017341.1:16175-101293 GCA_013389985.1 Dryoscopus gambensis | reverse complement strand
ATTGCTCCTAATGAATGCTGCAATGGTTTGGCATTTAATTTCCATTTATGAAAATGTTTAAAAGGATGATTCATACTAGATTCAGGTCACTGGAAAAGAATACAATGTCATTTTTTAATGCCAAATCTATTTAAGTGTTTTTGCCTAAAGGCAAAGCTCATGATATTCACATCTACAAAAGCTTCAAACTCCACACAAAACATTCACTTCTGCATTTGTAAATGTTTTAGGATGGCCTCTGAAAACAAGATTTCATGTCTGTATATACCACTGACCAAACATTATAGAAAAGTTTGTCACGCTTTATACGCTTAGAAGAAGGCGGCACAAAGACTTTCATTGCTTCTCCATTTCCCCATAGTTATAAAACTCATCCATGTGGTGTCCCACTCTTAAGGGGTAAGGAGTCCCATAGTTCTCCAGTTGCTGTTCTTCTACTGTTTTTTATAGCCAAAGTACTCTTTTTTTGACTGGAAATGGCCAAAAGATAATAAGTTGTCTCATAATGGATGCAATACATTTACAAGTTCCCTTCCTTTTTTCAGTGCAACCTACATCTTCCATAAAGTGCTCATTAAACCTTCCCAAACAAAATGTAATTTGTTCATTGACATTAGTCCAAAAGTTGCCAAACTGGAGGAGGCTAAGTTATTAAGGGTTAAATCTTACTAAAGTATCTGAATAGAAATTTAAGTAGATAGCTTTAGAGTTGAGGGCTGGGTGGTTTTGGTTTTTGGTTTTTGTTTTTTTCAATATTGATGAAAAAAGCTTGTGTACAGAAGCTCTTTCTTGGAAACAAATGCAAAAATCACTTTATTACATGAAGAAAAAATGCCTGCCACATACTTGCAAGGCACCCACTTGGAGACTTATCTTGACTCTCTTTATATTAAAAAAAAATGTACATTTTCTCTTTTTCTCTTTAGTGTCCCTCACTCTCTTCCTCCTTTTGAAGGACACCCGGCAAGATGATAGCATTACTCTCAGAATACTATTTAAGAATGAGTATGATGCTTGTATTTCTTACAGAAAAATTCTCTTCTCCAGACAATTTTACTGATTCTCAGAACTTCTCTGGTGTCATGGCATGCCGTAGCTAATGTCACATCTAGCTGTATCTAATCTGTAATCTTATAAAATAACACTGAGCCCATTTGTTTTCCACACTTAAAATGTTGAGGTTTCAGGAACAAACTACTGACCTACACATTCCTCTGCTCTGCCTAGAACACTGGCAATTCTTCCAGAATGAGAGAAATTTGTGACAAGTATTGAGGGTTTAGTCTGGTGTGATCTAGTGGAAAGTATACCTGCCCATGGCAGATGGGTTGGAACTAGATGATCTTTAAGGTCCCTTCCAACCCAAAACATATAGATTCTACGATTCAGGAACATCCTTTCTCTAAGGCCCACTCCTACAATTAATACTTTAATAATTCAGTAACCATAAGGAGTTGTTAAGCCCTTTTGGTAACTGAGTTTATTTTTTATCAGCAAAATATTCATGTTATATTTGAAACATCAGGGTGGATATGCCTACTCTGTTCCTGTCTTTCCTGGAATGTTCTCTGCGTGTATGCTCTCTGCTTTTTCTCTAAATAGTGGGAACAACACAGTGATTTATGGTGGCTGCTTGCCCTTCTGCACTATGCCAGTGTGCCAATAGCTGCCCTCAGCCAGGGACAAGTGGGCTTTCTTAGAAGTCTTAGAATCACTGAAAATTGTGAGCAATCACATCCATGGGGGATAGGGGAACAAATTGTAACTATGTGCCTCTGTGTAAACAACAGATTTGGTGTTCAGCAGTAGCCTTCTGTATTGGAAAAACAATGAGTGGTCATGCACAGATTACGCAACAAAATTGCCAAAGAGAGTGCAGAAATAAATGAATGCTGCTTAGGATTTTATTCATAAAATCACACGTAATTTAAATAGTATTAAAGAGAAAGCTGGGAAGGGGATCTCCTGGGCCAGCCTCTCAGTAGCTGACCTCAGTGAGGTTTGTGAAATTCTCCTTGCCCAGGAGGACAGCCATGGGTACAAGACTTCAAGACCAAAAGCCTTTGGTAAATTACAATTAAAAAAAATAAAGCTTGGGTTTGAGTGAATGGTTTCTGAGGAAAAAACCTCAGGTTTTAACCTGGATTTTATAGCCTACTCCACTCTTCTTTTTTGAGTTTTTTTTTTCTTTCCTTTCACACTTCGTTGAAAAGTGTATATTTTCAATACACTTCCTGGAGTCTAAATTTCCTTTTTTTTCTTTTGTGGATCTATGTCTTTTCAACCAATGCAATTATATGATCCTTTGAGCAGATTTTCTTTGCTGTCAGTTGGTAAAATGGAAGTCCCCTGCAAGAGATAATATACTAATGTCTTCCTCATCACAAAAGGCTACAGGCAAAATACAGACAAGCAGTTCTCCTGCTGTCTTAGATATACCAGGCTTATCACAATCACCAAGCAGTCAACTAAATAGTAAGTCAAAAATATGCTGTAACAGTCTCTATCTCTGTGTGTGTATAATAGAATCAATAGTGCCTGGAAGAAAAGCCTTTCCTGTTGGAAAAACAGTGATTGTTTATACACGAAGAACAGAAGAAAATGACTTCCAGTTAAGATAAATGTATTAGTATATATTATGTCTAATTTGCTTAGTCTAAAATTAAGAGGAAAAGAAAGAAGAGGGGGAGGTTTTTTTTCTCATTTAATTGCCTAATGAAATCCCTGGAAGTATATAAGTAATAGATATTGGACTATCTAATTGATTTTAAAAGAAGGCTCTGTTTTATGAAGAGATTATTTAGTTTCCTTCTCGTGCTTCTTTCACAACAACCACTGTGATGAAAAGATTTTGTCCGTACTGAGGTATATCTTTTCTGAACCTAAGTCTGTTGGTATCCCTCACTTCCAATTAGTTGTCAGGTTGTTGGTCAGACATTTGCAATTTAGAATGAGAAACTTCAGATGAAATGCACAAGCAAAATGTATTGAAGCATCTACTGCATGAAAGAGGGAAAAGATAAAGAAAAAAGAAAAAAGAAAAAAGAAAAAAAAAGAAAAGAAAGAAAGAAAAATTGAAATAGCTGACTAGAGGAAGTAAAGAGCAGGAGGGAAGAAAAAAAAGAAAAGAAAGAAAGAAAAAGGAAAAGGAAAAGGAAAATGGAAAAGGAAAAGGAAAAACTTTTCTGTGTTAAAGTCCACAGTAGTTTCTATATATATTTAAATATGCTATAAGTTAAAAAAATCTAAAATAAATTAATAAATACTTAATAGATGAGTGCCATCCTAAAATAGATCATAAAATTCAGTATTATTATGACAAGAATTCTGATTAATTTAGTCATACAACTTGTGAAAGCCATAATCTTCAGGTTTAGAAATTAGTTTGTAACAAAAATTATTAGGAACTTATTTTTTTATTTCAGTTCTTCTCACACATTGTTGGGAAGTATCAAAATGTATCTGAAAGATGGCCCAGTCACAGAGGGAATCAGAAACGCCATCTGGAAAGGATAGCTCTGGCAAAGTGCTGGCCCACAGCAGAGGGAGGGAAGCAGGAAACACAGAGGGTAATTTCATTCATAAGAAGAAGTGACTAGAATGTTTTTCTTTCAAGGAAGAGTTTGGAAAAGATTGAAATTATCTGCAGAATCACTGATAACTACCATTCTGTCCTTGAGCTTTATATGAATTTCTCACTTGGAACATTCTTGATATTTAAAAAGCTTGCAGAAATACTTTACAAGGGAGGATAATATCCCCAAGGAAGAAAGCTCAGTCTAAGACATAGAAAGGTGAGAAACTTCCCAAAGGTCACCTAAGGGACTATCATCCAACTATGGAAAATGACATACATCTCCTGAGTGTCAGCGTGGCTCTTCACTGACCACCATTTTACACCCCATCAGATTACCTCTACTAAACAGACTCTGAGACAAGAAAACAAAGAAACTGAACACATGATTTTCCTAGAAGGAGCAAACTTTGGAACTTGAATAGCAATATTATTTGGATTCATTCATAATTTTCCAGAACATTTCCACTGCAATGCGCTAACAGAGCTGGGAAACATGTTGATAGAATCTCACTTCTAGCAAGAGCATATTTTAGAAAAATTAAATGCATAACACATATGTTGACATAGATATTCTACTAGCGGTATTTGACATCCAATTTCTAGAGCTGATTGACTGCCTACTAATTGGTTTAATTCTCCTCCGTGAGTCTTTATTGCTCTTCTTTTTATTTCTTCTCCCATCTTACCTGAACTGTGATAAAATACAGCATTTGCTAGAATTTCTCTGTGAGGACTTTCACAGCTGAAATATTTGATTTTCTTCATCTGAAGAAAACAAACTATATTCTGCCTGACGTTTAGAATAGGTGAGTTAACTTGTGATGTTCAATACAGCAATGGATTCTTCCCCAGGAGGAAGATTAACTGAAGGAGAGAATGGGACAACTTTCACTGAAGATTTAACAAATTTTCTGAGTGCAATAAAAAACAAGAGTGGGTTAATATACTCTGATTTATAAGAAGCTGTTACTAAATTTTTAAAATTACATGAAAATAAATTAATGTCATGGATGAATGGATGACAGAAATAGAGAACTGAGTTGACCAATATGAAAGACATTAAGAGCTGACTACTGAAATACTGAAATTCACTGAAAGGAAAGAAAAAGCATTTGACCTACGGTATCATCATCTCAAAACTGTGCGAGAAAAATTAAATCTCACAGCATTAGGTGGCTAAGAGAGAGAAGTGAGAGAAGATGCAAGGAAATCTTCAAGCAATATTTTAGAGAGGTTTACTTGAAGACTTGCCTTAGTTTAGCCGTGTCTTCCCAGTTGTGCAGCACAGGGAACCAGCAGAGAAGTTAACTCTGTTCATGCCCTCTTCCCTCAGTCTAACAAGAGGCTGCTTAGGGACACATATGACTTAGAGAAGTCAAACCCCTCCTGCTGCTTAACTTTCAGCTTTCTGATTTTCAGCAGCTGCTTCCCAAAGGAGCCTGAGCAGGAAAGCAGAGCGGGGTGCAGGTTCTTAGGGACCATAGAAGGTCCAGGGGCCAAGTGGTCCCCAGGCCAAGCATCATGGGCCAATCAACCCCACCTGCTGCTGCTCGCTTTGGGGCACTGAGTGTTCTGCAGTCTCAGGCATCCTTCAACAGGGCAGTGCATGCCCACGTGTGCAGACCAGCCTGAAGCTGGCCAACTACTCCATTGAAGAACAGAGAACACAGACTAGCCCTCCCTCAAAGAAACCCCCCACACCTCTGAGTGAGCTGTGCCTGAGAGCAGGATATTGCTTCTTCTCAGTGGCTGAAAGGCACTGATGAACTCTCCTGTCAGCAATGGCACTGTGACCTTTTCAAAGATGTTCTGCACCTTTGGAGGAGGAACAATTTATTTTACAGATGTAGTTTTCCAATGAAAGTATGCACTTTACAGACCTGATACAAGACTATTATGTAATCATCTAAGAATAAGTGACCTCAATTTAATATTTATTTGCATATAAATTTTTTTTAAAAAAGATCTACAAGATAGTTTCAGATGTATCAAGCAGAGAAACTATTAATGAGGTAGTCCCAAGAGAGACATCCACCATGAGCTATCTCTAGAGTCTTTTGCTTTAGGTATTCATAGCAGGAGAAATCAAAGCAAGAATTCATAGCAGTATGCCAAATCCAAACTATTATCCATTATTTACATTCTGCATGTAAAGGGAGTAAGTCACTACACAAGGTATTACATGGCTAAATTTCCAATATGTCAACTATGTGTTTGCATGGAACTGCTTAATCTGATAGCAGGTCAATAATCGGAACTGTTTAATCTGATAGAAGGCAATTAATTAATTTTTTATTCAGTATTGGTCCTTTTTTGCAATTACAGAAGAAGATGAGAAGTCACAGAAATTAATTTCACACTCATTTACCCACTGAAACTCAATTTTCATGTGTTTCCCATCTACCTGTGCATCCACCTTCCCCAACACAGAATGTCATTAAGGGCCTTGAGATCTCATTTTTCACAACTATTTTTCCCTGTCTGGGTGAGTGAACATCATTCCTTCCATTCACAGAGCTCTGTATGGGACAAGTCACTTCAGGCTTTTTGTCACTTAACTTCATCCACTGCCCAAGCTTCGAAATTTCTCACACAGCCTAATTGGGCTGACAGTGTGCTCTCAGGGGCTTTTCCAAACAGAGAACACTTTCAGTCACATCTGTCTTGCACAACTCCTTGAAGAGCTGAAAAACAGCTATTGGAAGAAAAAAAATCCTGAAGTCTAATGAAATTTCTTTTCTTTTTTTTTCAGGGAAGATAGTTCTCAAGAGTAAGATTTGTTGAAAGCATGACAGGTTTTCAGCTTAAAGCTGCTGGGGTTTGCCTCATGCTAGTTTTCTCTGGCAAATCATTGTGACACTGATAAAAACACTGTGTCTGTACCTGTACTATGTTGTTCATAGGTGGATCTGATCAACAAAACCAGAGACCCTGCTTTTTTTCAGCACACCAGCCATCCTACAGAGTTGAATAACCAACACAGGGATGAATTTCCTGGATACTGGTTACCTTTTTCAAAGTAACATATGAATTCAGATGTCTGAAACATTTTCTAGATTTCTGGCTCTTCTGGGGGTTGGGGGAGCCTCAGCCTGCTTCATGGGGCTTGAAATGCTCTACAAAGCAGTTGGCTGAGTTTTTTGTCACAGTTTCTTTTCACTTGCATAGATACTTGGAGCATCAGTCCTTTGTAGTATTTGGATGTCACCACTCTTTTCTTCCTGAAATATTTGTCTCATGTTTTGAAAGTTGCAGGTTCTCCTTGTTTTGAACACCCCCTGGGTGCTGGAGAGGCACACAAAGGGCTCTTCTGACCCAGTACAAATTTTTTTTTTAAAGGACCTGGACAGAGATTCTGTACAGCAGGGCAGACAACTATCCTGGCAACCACGAGACATCAAAGCAGAGAGACACAGGCTCTGTTTCCACTTATCAAAGATGTGTCTTTATTGCTGACTGACGCTGGTTGCAGTTTGCGTGGAGTCTGGGGGGACTGTCTGGGGTGTCTGGCTGTCGGGGTGTCCCGGAACGGACCCTCATTACAGCCGTGGCTGACGGGGATCTGCAGCAAAAGTACCAGAACGGCGCTGGCTCTCTTGCAGGGAGCAGGCTGCAAACCGATGTGAACATAGTGCTGGTAAAGGCATGGAACAGAGAGAGGTCCTCTGCAACTTCAGACCTTTAATAGAACAAGAAGACAAAGACACGCCCAGGCGGATGTAGCCTCTTTTCTTCTGGCAGCCAAAAGAGGCGAGATAAAGGATTACAACCAATTGAGTTCTGTAAACTGTGAAGTGACAGGCGGAACATCCAATGGGCCAAACTCAGGGGAGGGTTCTATTCGAATGAACAAATGGAGTACTGAATATAACAGAACTTTCCAGAGATCATACATATTCCATACGGGATATGCATAAACATCAGGGCATACATAAAACTGGGTGGGGGAACCTTGAACCTATAACAGAACAATAAGAATTCGTTGGTGTGGATGCTGTAGCCGCTGCTATATGCATTGCAACAGGTGTGGATGCTGCAGTTGCTGCTGTATGCACTGCAACAGCTGACCCAGTTTTAGGATACATCAAATTAACTGCGCGTTAGCTGTAAAAGAGCAGTGATGGTGGAATGCTTTATGGGTTGTTGAAGCAAGGTTTGGTGACACCTTACTTGTTATTGAAGGGAAATCTTGGTGTTTGTGGTGCTGGCATTGTTCCTTGGTGGAATGGTCTCTGCTCCTTTCTCTCCACTACTCTGTCCCCGACTCCCCTCGAAAGGCTCTGCAGACTTTTCCTCTGCTCAGCCAGGGGCTTCAGTCTTCCCCCACCTCCCACATCCTCCTGCTTGCTGCAAAACAAGAATTCCCTCAATCTAGTTTATGTTACCACTCGCTTCACTGCACATCACACATCTTTCATTAGTCATTGTCTTCACATTTCTTTGGCTGCCATCATATCAAGTCTTTGTTTTGTGGGTCTAGGATTAAAATGGAGATAGTTCATATTTTCAATTTTATTCTACGTTTTTCACCAAAACATTGAGATTCTCAATATATGTTAATGAAGGTTTTAAATTACTTTCACTACAGCAATATAGTTTTGTTCTATGACTGTTCATCTTTTCAGTCTTTATATTCTTTCAATAAAATAGTCACAGCTGTGTTTGGGGTGAAAATATTAATTAAAGAGATTATCTACCAAAAAGGTGCAAAATTTTCCTGTATGAACTTCTGCTTGAAGAAATCTAAGTTTTAACTCACATTTAGTTAGTTACAAAACAGCTGTTCCAACTAGCAATTTATCTTTCTAACATTATTCTTATGCCACCACTGTCCCTCAACTGTAGATGTTTTAACATTGGCAATAAACACAGCGTGTGCAAGGGATATTGCCTATATGTCTTGTACAGTAATCAAGGATTTAAAGCATCACAAGGAAAGCAGAGTTCTTTGCTTTCCAGGGAGTCTTTTATCTGCAATGAATAAATAAAAGTTTGATCAACAAGATCTTTGTTCATATTGTCTGTTTCTGTCACAGAAAGATGTAACTTGCCATCCAGACACCCAGCTGAATGGTTTAATAAGAGTGTTTCCAGTTTTAGCATTAGGATATGAAGCTGTAAGTTTTGTCCCCTATCTGATTTAAGTGAAAATAAAAAGTTCAGCCTCTTTCCACTGAGGGAGATCAAGCCTCCCTATATAACAGTACTAATTAGAGCCAGATGTATTCTTTTAGCTAAAAAAACTTTTGAAATGCATTTAATGTGCACTTAGTGCTGTTTGCTTTTTCTCCTTGTGAAATGGTGAGAGTTTAAATTGTTTCAAAACTCTTTACCCCCATGAATATCTTTCTAGATAGCTGTTCATGGAATAGTCCTCAATCTTTTAAAGTATCTGGCTATGCCTTTCTCTATTGCAAAATTCATACATGTGTGGGGTAGAGAAATTTGGTACCAAATATTTTTTTTCCCACTGGCTATGCTTTATTTTTAAAGAAAAAAAAAATTAAAAATTGTGTTCAGAATCATGAAACATATAGTAAGTTAATTCTAATTTTCAACTAAATGGAATTTTAATGTTACTGGTAATAATAAAATTATTTGCTCTTAGTTTTAAATAATATATTTACATATATATGTACATAAAAGTGTTCCAGGCCACAGATCAAAATAAATGAAAAAAAGGAAGTTTCTGCTCCTACTGGAAAAGAAACAAAGAATCAATACTGTAGCAAACACAAATGTGCCCTAGAATTTTACTCTAGTATGATCCTGTGTAAAGTTTTCAGTTGCATACTTTTGCATTACTTTGTAGCCTGCTTTTGTCAAGGGTAGAAACTCGCTCTCATGAATATATTTACAGCAGGTAGGAGAGTAATGAGAAGCATTAAGTAAGCTACCTTGACAAACTATGTTATCTTGTCTTTGAAAGGCTGTGGGAAGTAAGAAGGATAACAGCAGGTATTTCAAATCTAGCCAATAATGTACACAGCCCACATCCTTCTGCTACCCTAGTGCTCTGATGTCTGGTCTCACTGCGTGGCCTCTGCCCCTTCTGCCTTTGCTCCCCGGGCACTCTGTCCCAACAGCCTGGAAATTATGGGTTTTGGTCTACAGAGGGAGTGAAGAATTCACATACAAAAGAAGCAGTCAAAGAGGGAAACTCTCAAAATGTTGAGAGTTTTCACTTAAAAAAAAAAAAGTCTAGTTGAATAGGCCTCTATCTCTTTCTTTGTTGCTGGAAACAGTAATCTCAAATTTAGATGGAAGATGAGTTACAAGCTTTTCTGGCTTTCATTCCCAAGCCCCACAGCTCTGGGAGATGGGAAGCTGACTTCACTGACTAGAAATGTTGGTTATCTGGATAAGTTCAATCCATCTTCGACAAAGCCAACTCAGTATCTAACTGGAGGCAGCCTCTGTTGCACTGCAGCCATTCCTTCATGAGATGGATGAAGTGCTCAGAGCTTTTGGCTCACATCTATATGGGAAAGCACCTGAAAATTCACCAGCCCCCTATCCCTCTTCATCCCCTCTTCCTCGGCTGCCCTGGCTCTGAGCATCTTGTTCCCACAAGATGGTCCTGGCAAGCTTGTGCACCTCGAATCCAAGGAGGCAGCACAAGCAGTCTGTCTCACATCTCCATGGCCTTTGAGCTCCCGTATCTGTAGGCAAAGACTGACTGTCCAAGGGGGAAGGGGAGAGGCTCAACGGAAAAGAGACAAGACCTGAAACCTTGTTTGAGCAGAAGATTCATCAAAACTGGTATAGTTTGGCATGGTTTTTTACAAGTTGGCCTTTCAAAATTAAAATTTCCTCGGTGATATTTTTTTTCCTCAGTTTGTTCTGCTTTGTGGCATTGTGTTTTTGAAGAATATGTCAGCTGGAAAATATCAAAAAAATAGCTTCCCATAGAGAGTCTGGATGACCTAACTCCTTGCAACTTAGATGCAGCTGAGTGAACTCAGTCAGACAGGTCTTCTCTAAGCATCACAACACTATACAAAAAAGGCCAAGTGGAAAACTGTCATCACTGTGGATGTGCTTGATGGATATTCTGGGGAAAAAAAAAAAAAAAAAAGAGTCCTTTTTAAAGGTTTTCTGTATATTCAGTATTGTATTTACTTGATCGTTGGTGAAAAGAGCAAACCACTGTTGACATTCATCCACAGAGAAAAGTTTAAATTTTATACACTACTGCACCTATTATAGCTCAAGCAAAGTTCATGCTCTCAAGGCCACCCCTATTTGTAATTCAGTCAACAAAATTTACTTTTTGTCTTACTCTTCTGTCCTTGGGGTTTTATTTGAAGAGAGCTCAAAATTAGTTTAGTGAATGTGGCTACAGGAAAGAATTAAGATAGAAATTTGCTCTTTCTTTTGCTCAAGAAAAAAAGACAAAGAGATGGGAAAGATTAAATGGAAAATCTAAAGTGGATAAATCTGCCAAAATAATAATAAAAAATAGATATTTGCAATACTAGCTTACCATGAATCCCAATTTACAACTCTTAACACCTTTAGCAACAGCAACACTGCTAAATCATTTACGAGTCTACTGATTATAAAACAGTACATTACATTTTTAAAAGCAACCAGTAACTGTTATCTTGTCTTTTAAATTTGGACCCTGATTTTCAAAAAGCAACACACAGACACTACAAAAATTTTGTCACTTTAGAAGGCATTTTCTGTGGTAGGATTTTTTCTCTATGATATTTTTTTCTCAGTTGTACTCTTCTTATTTTTGCTAGTGCATAAGTTATTTTATGACTACCAGAAAAATAATAATAGGAAGGTTCACCCTCTTATAAATAAGGGTGATTTATGAGGGAAAATTAAGGCCAGGAATAGGGAGAGCTTGCTTAAATAAATTTGTAGTAGCTGACAAATGCAAAACCAGTGAAAAGCAAAGGTAACAATTGCTCAAGATGCTACAGCAAGCTGCAAAATAAAATCCAATAAAGTATTGTTTAAAACTAGATTTTTGGAAAATTATCAGAATAAAACAGATTGATCAGACTGAGAAACAGTGTCTTAGCCCAAAAATTGAAATCATGATAAAGCATTGGAGAACTTACCGCAGAGAAAAATCCTGCTTTTTCAGTGTGATATTCAAAAGTCACCACTAGCTATCTTTTTTCATCTCCACAGCTTTTGCGATACTGCTTCCTGTGAGCCTTTGATATATTAATTGATGTTTATTACCAAATGCGTTTTAAAAGGATTCTCAAGTTTCATCATCCTGCATTTAACATCTTGTCATGGTTTGAAAGGAAGTGAGTTTTTTAAGGAAGTTATAGTCAAACCAATCAGTGGTCAGATTGAATATTGACACCTGGTGTGACCACTGAAGAGATTTGTCACCTCTGAGAACATAGGGAGATAAAGGAGAGAATCCCAGAGGGACTTCCTCTTGTGTTCCGGTTAGTGAAGGGAGCAGATGTCCTCCTCCACCCAGCCTGAGGCCTGAAGCCTGGGGCCTGGGCCTGGCTGGGGAGGGGGAAGCCATGCGGCCTGAGCAGAGAGGTAGGCCGGAGCCCGGAGAGAGAGAGAGGGTGGAAGGAAATGGAACTGAGCCAGCTTCTGCAGGATGGAAGGGTGGAGAGACGATGAGATGGTTTTCCACCCACCCACCCCCCTCACCCCTCCCAGAGGGAGAGACTGTGCCGGCCGAGGAGCAAAGCGGCGAGGGGGAGTTTCCCGGCCGTGGGAGTCCTGGAGTTGCTGTGAGGCTTCCCGACGGCAGTGGAGCCTAAGACTTTTAACCCTTCCTTGGGAAAAGAAAGCTTTATGAAACATTAATCCTCCTGAGCAGTGTTTTGAGTGAGAAGAGAGACAGCCTGGAATCCTGTGACGTTAGAGGAATTGATGGGAAGAATCCAAGGTGGGAGGAGATGATGGAGTGGCTTTTGGCTGGACTTTTCTTGTATAGCCATAGACTGAACCAATCTGTCTTTAATACATGAGACTGCATTTAGGTGGATGCAGTGGCTGGATGCCAGATAAGGTGACCTGCTGCAGTGATGCCGAGTGTGAAGAAGAGAAGATGAAGAGGGTGTGGTGGTGCCCTCTGTCTTCAGAGCAGAGGAAACCCTCAGCCCCAGGGGTTGTAAAAATGGGAGGGACGGTTTTGTCCCAAAAAAGGAGCTTCTGGTACTTGGCAAAGCATCGTTGAATCCTGAGGGCAGTTTCGGTCCATGGATGGTGGTGAGAGCACCAGACATGGAAGGACACTATGGTTTACAAGAGAGACTCCTCTCTTCTTTGATGGACTGAGAATTGATTATTTGAGTATTGTTAACTGATCAGGAAATCCAAGGTTTTGTCTGATTTGTGAAGGGTGGAAGTTGGGAGGAGGAGGAATGTTTTGGAGAGTTTTCATTCTGTTTCCTGTGTGTTTCTTCCTCTTTAGTGTAGATTAATAAAGTTTTTTTTCCCTCTATTTCTAAGTTTGAGCCTGCTCTGCTCTGTTCCTGATCACATCTCACAGCTGTTATTAGTAAAAATATATTTTCATGGGGCGCTGGCATTGCGCCCAGTGTCAAACCATGACACATCTGCACAGAGCTTGTCCACCTGACCAATTACATCTCAAGCTGATTTTCCAATCAAAAGTCACTGAGCTGGAGTTTGCTTCCTCAACCAGCAGACACACTTGTACCTGGGGAGACACTGTCTCAGGAACATCCCTGAGACTTTATCTCATGATCCAGAATACATGGAGTAGTAGTTGTAGGGGCCAGTAAAAGGCAGTGCAATAGATCAGCACATCTTCCAGTTATATACTTTCATGTTGTGGGGTTTCTGGAGGGTGAATAGGAGAAATAGAATTTCAAATAATTTGCCACACTGAATGTTTCAATTTTTCCCTAGAAAAGTCAAAGCGGAATTTAAACCAGAAGACTTTCTGGGAAGTGATTTTTGACCTGGCCTGACAGGCCCCGTCACTACTTACCATGATTGTCCCAGGTGAACAAAAAACCTCACTGTGAATTTCAAGTCTTCTTAGCAAGAGAGGTTTCAAGCTAGTTAAAGAAACTACCTGGAAATGACAGCTATTTAACTTGAGTGAAAAAGCAAATAAATGAAGTCACGGTTGCTCACATGAAAATAATTAATTTGTACTTTGCAATAGATCAGCACTGACTGCAGGGACCAAAATAACAGGGTAGATAATATGTCCCTAGAAGGAAAGAAAAAGGGGAAAAATATAGATTTAATAACTTAGGATTAAATCTGTCACAATATAAAGAGAGAAAGATTCAACAGAATTAATAGAAATAGATTTAACTGCATGTTTTCTCCTCACAGAAATAAAAAACTGAAAGCATTAATAAAATTACATTAGGATTGGAAGATTTCCATTTATTTGAAAAAATATTGTACTAGTCTTTTATAGAACCAAATAAAAACAGAGATATTGTGGACATATAATTGTCTCCTCGGTTAAGCTTTCCACCAACTTCTTTATTTATTTATTAACCTTTAATACCTGAATATACACAGAATTCTTGTAGAAGCGAAACATCTCTTAAAATCTCTTCTTAAAAATATTTATTTTGTGATTACCAATTGTTAAAAAGTTATACTGATTCTGGCACATTCATAGTCTTACTGTAAAAATGTCTACAACTGGACTTTCACTGAGGGCTGCATTTTAGAATACTCCAACATTTTATCTGGAGGAAGGGTTGGGGGGGAAACTACTTTGATTAGAGATTTATAACTTCAGTAAAATTATCCTGTAATGTTTTTAGAACTGAAAAATATGCAAAAATATATTTTTCCCTTTTTTAATTGAATTCTTAATTTTGATGGTTTGAAAAGAGTAACTGGATGGAATTTCTCTTGCCACACATATTTATGAGATTTCTTGTTATTAGTTCTTTTCAATTTAAAGAATAGAACTACTGGATCCTTTTGAAGTTACTTCATCCAAGGTGAAAATGGAAAAAAACAGAAAAGGGTGAAGCTTTTCTTCTCTAAAAAAAAGGGAGATCAAAATTTCATTCCATGCTGTCAATTTGTTAAGAGAAGGATAATGTAAAAGAGTACATAGATGGTCTCTGAAAAATAAAGTTTTTGTCAGTGTTTTAATTTTTTTTTTTACATGATATCTACTTTCAAAATTCTTCAAAACCAAAACCTTCAGACCAAAACAGTCCTTATAGATAGACAACATTTTTTGAACAGTAAAACTAAATGAAAAAATGAGCTTGGAGCCTCTTCAGTAATTTGACAAGCTGAAATACTGAAGCTTAAAAAGATTTCTCACTCAACATGTAAAGCTTACTTTGAAAGGGATAAGATTCAAAGCTAATTTTGAGAACCAAAACTCAAAATATTTTCAATCTCTTGCTAATACTTTGTGCCTAAGACAACATTTACAGCTGCAGAAACAGCCCCCAGAGCCCCAAGGAGCTGTCAGCCTCAGGAAGCCCAGCAAGAATGGGGAAGACAGGGTGAAGTCTCCATTTCAGACAACTCACACTGCTCTCACCCTCACTTCTTTGTACCCAGCACTGACTATAGAATTTGTTTTGGGCTCTTTGTATCAGGAGTTAGTCCAGGAACAGTGGGAAGCAGAGCATTCCTGCTTGTTTGCTTGCATGGATGAGAAATAAAGGCTGACTCTCAGTGGCCTTTGGCTTGCAAGAACCCAGATCAGAGCAAGGCTACTCCAGCAGACATGATGGCATTGACACCAGCTACATCATCAACCTCCTTGTTTTGCTCCATCTTCCAAAGCCCAAGGAGGAGGAGAAAAAATAAACCGGTTCAACTGAGTCATCTAGTTGCAAGAAAGAACAGAGCCTTTTTGACATTTCCTTGATGTTTCATTTTTGAGACCTCTGTGTCATCTTTGAAGCGTACTTTGAGTCACTGCCTTCAATCCTGCATGCCCTGATTTAAACACTGAAGACATGGGCATTGGCATTCTTACAGGAGCTGTTTGACACTTTCCGCTTCCTATAACTCTGTTTTCTGCTGCTCAAAACTTCATAAATATTATGATTTTATGCTGAACTTTCCATTCCTGGTATCTGTCTTAGGCTGTGTTGTGGTTTAGCTTTCTTTTTAAAATATTTCAGCCAAAATTAGGTTTCTGTTTCTGAGAGTATATTTAAGGAAAAAACCCCACATCATTCTGCCCAAACAGAATGAAAAAAAACCCAAACCAAACCAACCACCAAGTGCTAAACAAACAATTCAAAACAACAATAAAACAAAAAAACCCCAACAAAACAAAAACTGGAGGAAGTGGCTGATATACCTGAAGGCTGTGCTGACATTCAGCAGGACTTTGATAGACTGGAGAGGTGGGCGGAAAGAAATGTGATGAGGTCCAACAAGGGCAAGTGCAGGTTCCTGCCAGTGAGGAATAACCCCAAGTGCCAGCAGAGGTTGGGGACTGACCTGCTGGAGAGCAGCTCTGCGGAGAAGGTCCTGGGGGTCCTGGTGAGTGACAAGTTGTGCATGAACCAGCAGTGCCCTTGTGTCCAGGAGGGCCAGTGGTGTCCTGGGGTGCATCAGGAAGAGTGTGGCCAGCAGATCGAGGGAGATGATCCTGCCCTTCTACTCAGCCCTGGTGAGGCCACCTCTGGAATGCTGTGTCCAGTTCCGGGATCCTCAGCACAAGAAAGACAAGGAGCTCCTGGAGTGGGTGCAGCAGAGGCCACAAAGATGATGAGGGGTCTGGAGCATTTCTCTTATGAGGAGAGACTGGAAGAGCTGGGCCTGTTCAGTCTGGAGAAGAAAAGACAGAGAAGGATCTTGTTAATGCATATAAATATCTCACAGGAGGGTGCCAAGAGGATGGTGCCAGACTGTTTTCAGTGGTGCCCAGTGACAGGATGAGGAGCAATAGCCAAACCTAAAACAGAAGAAGTTTCACCTCAACATGAGGAAGAACATTTTTACATTGAAGGTGGCAGAACACTGGAACAGGCTGGCCAGGTCATGGAGTCTCCCTCTCTGGAGATATTCAAAACCCGCCTGGACACCCGCCTGTGTAACCTGCTCTAGGTGACCCTGCCTTGGCAGGGGAGTTGGACTTGAAAAACTAGGAAAATGCCCCAGGATCAGTGGTGTGGGACAGGAGGCTGCTTGGTAGGTGAAGAGATTAGGCCAGGCCAGGCAGGTACATCCACCTGGGTTCCCTGACTGAGACTGCTGCAATGAGCTCAGTGTTTCCTGCCAGAGTGGCGCATAAGAAGTCAGGTCAGTGTTTCAGGTTTCTTGCTGGATTTAAGGATTACATGGTCAAGGGGAAGCATATTGAGCCTACAAGGAGTATGTGGGGTGGCAGGGATGGAGGAAAGGGGAAAGTAGTTTTCTCTAACAGAAACCACCTCTCCTGGACAGAGACTCATTGTTCCCAGTTAGGAGACCCTGCAGACCACAAAGCTTCCCTTGTGCAGAGCAGAAGGAGAAGCAACACCTTCCTACACACATTTTGGCGGGACCTCAGTTTGCCTGCCTTGGAATGCAGCACAGACAAACCTTTCAGCATGCAGGAGTGCTGAGCACCACTGCCCTGAAGAAGGCGTACTCAGAGGAGCACACTCCTCCTGAAAGTAGAGGTATGGTTCTATTGGAATTTATTGGAACTTTTTAAGGAATGCAACATTGAAATAATATATAGTTGGTCTGACTGGGGCCCATCATGCATGAATAAAAACTAAGAGGATAAAAATTTGGGGTTGCAAAGGCAAATTCTCAAAATTTAGAAGCAGTTCTAATGAAAGCAGTCTGTACGTGCTTAATGCAGCTGCTTTAAGCATACCAGTTCTTTGATCTAAGCAGCATCACATCCAGCCACAGCAATGTGACAAAGCCCATTCAGTTCTCCCAGGGCTTTGGTAAGATTACCAACCCCAGGATCTCTAAGGAAGGGGTAATGCTAAAGTACAGTGATTTCTCCACTTGAACACAGAGAACACAATTTCAGCAGGATTCAAGTGGATTCAACAGGCAGGATGAGAAATCCTACTGTGCATGCCTTAGAGAAGCAGTAACTGACACAGAGAGAAGATGCCATTGCTTCCCCAGAAAGCAAGAAAAAGGTGTAGTCTCAATTCCCTTCTCCTCAGCCAGGAACAGTAGGGCACTCTGACTCCATGGTGCTAATTAAAGATCAGATATGTTTTCGGACTTTGGGGATTCCTTCAGTACTTGGATCAATCATTCCTCAGTAACCCAGGTTGCTTCTTCTTCACTGTGCTCTTGTTGAAATTTCTTTTTTTTTTTTGGACCTTTGATCCAAATATTCGACTGGTATAAATTGGTACTGCTCCCTGGGGATCTAGTTTTTAAAGATGAAAGAAAAATGCTTTTTAAAAGCACTGCTTTGTCAGTCTGATGGTGAAAAGATGAATAAGAATGTCTGCTGCTTGCAGTACACAACTGGTTGCCTTAGTAATATAGTCAAAATTGATTTGAAGGAACCCTGTATAGGACAAGTAATATCACAAAAGAAGTGGAAAGATAATCCTGGCAGAAAGGTGTATGGCAACTGGATTGAAAATAGGCATCAAAAGAGCAATTAATATGCTCTTTTCCTGCTCTTCAATTATGATTGAACAAGCACAACTCTGGAATTTTATAGTGGGCTTGCTGAGCAAACTTGCTTTACTCACAGCAAGAGTTATATGATCAGATAAAGCTACTGTCACTCAGTGGAGAAGGGAATGCAGCATGGATGGGTTAATGTCAGTACCTATAGCAGCCTAAACTGGAATCCCTTTTCCTTGTCATGGTGCAACTGCAGTAATTACCAGTAAACAGCATGTTCCCCTCTCATGTGTTTTCACATGTGAAAACACACTGTGAATAAATAAATAAATAAAAAACTTTTATTGTACAAGTTCTGTTAGAATCAGTTTTTAGCTATTTATGTTATTTGAAGGCACAGTCACTGATATGTTTTTCTTCTGGGTAAGGTTTTTCATTTGCTATAAATGTTCTGCATATGCGTAGATAGTCAGGACTAGCAGTTTTAGATGTACAAATACACTTACAAATCCAGAGAGGAATGGTAAGCCAGCATATTGAGATTTAGAAGAGTGAAATGACTACTTTCTGTGACCTAGGGTGCTGCAGATTTCCCAGATTTCCCAGAAAACTTTTAGGAAATTTGCATTCCATGGGAAATGGAATAGCCTAAATGATGTCCTTAGATTTGGTTTATCAATCTAAGATATGTGAGACTTCTTTCTTTGTCCTCACATTTCACTGTTCGTAGATTTGTCCTACCTGACTCTCATGTGCCNGTTTGGCCATCTTTTTCTTAATTAAAAAGAAAAGTTTCTATCTCCACTTGAAGTCTTGACCTAAAGCAAATCTCCTTGTGTGCTCTGGCACTGTCTCCGTCAGGGGTTCTCTCTGTTCTCCTTGCAGTCCAAGTCTCCCCTGGAGTGCTTCTGACAGAGCAACCCAGTCAGCTCTTTCAGCAGCAGAGTTACATGACTATCCAGCAAAGAGCTTTTGGAGAAAGCAAGCTTCCTCTGATCCATTCCAGGGATGGAAAAAAGAAGAACACTGTCAGCAGTTGTGTTAAAGTTCAAATACGGAGCAAAGAATTAACTATGGGCAGGATGCAGGAAAGACGTGTGTGTGTGTGTGTGTGTGTGTCCGTGTGTGTGTGTGTGTTTGTGGATGGAGGTATTATGACTATGTTAACAGTACTAATATTCTCAAGGGCTAACAGAGAACTAATATTCTCAAGACTAACAATTTACTCAGCACTTTCCATGAAATGTATTTTTTCTCACCTTAGGCCACAGAGAACCCCATTTTCAAAGAGGTGCCTGATACACCTTGTGCTAGAGCAAACTAACAGGTATTATATAACCTATTCCAAAAATAAAAGCAAACTTTTCTAATGTCATTTGAATTTTGTTTTCCTTTCCCTATTGCATCTCAAAGGAATTGAAACCAGTCAAAAAGAACAATTATATACAAATAGTGCTGACAGAGTTGCAAACACACAGTACATTTATATGTACCCAAAGTACCAATGGAGATTTTTTCCTGGTTCAGAGATGCTCTAGAAAGGGATTAAACCAAAGCAGTACTGAGGACGTTTCTATAATCACAGTTATATGTTGTATCAATTGTTCTGTTGAAATCAATGCTTTAATACATAATATTTATGCATTGAAGCTGAAAATTATGTCTTAAATACCAGTTTCCCTAGTCAAAGGTGGTAGAATTCTAGAGTTCCAGCTGCTGCTTCTGTGTGCCTTCTACAGTTGCTCTTCATCTTCCTTGCACTCGTTTCAGTATTGTGGTTTTTATCTTTCTTGGCACTGTAACAACGTGGAAGGAGAGTGTTGCCCTTCTTTGCAGTGTCATAGCTAGGGGAGCACAGAAGACCTGGAGAAGTAGGTTGGAGCCTTACAAGTGTCTTCGTATCCTGAGCATGTGTGCTCACAATTTTATTAATATAAATATGTGAGCTTATTGATCTTTTGAAAAAGAGTAAAAACCAAACTCTGTACTGATGAACACAAATTACAAATTTTGGGCTGTCTTATGCCTTGGATCATAGCATACTCATACTATTTCACACATTTCCAGTTAGAACCCCTAACTAGAAGCAGTGGTTTCTTCACCATACACAGATCCAAACTGAAGTACATGTTCATTTAATTCATAAATTCCCTTCTGTCCTGTGCAGAATGAATTAATACATTCCCACATGTCTTCCTAATGGAGAACCTTACATTAGGAAGCAATAATAAAGTACATCTTGAAGATTTAGCCACCATATGCCTTGGCATAATTTGAATAAATATCAAAGAACTGTGTGTGTGCTGGAATTAATGGAAACTGTTCTTTCATTAAATAAAATCATTACTTTCTAGTTATCCTATTTTTATAATAAAGTCCCCTCTAGGCATAAAGTTTATTTCCTAAAAGGTTTATTTCCTAAAAGATTTATTTAAATAGGCAAAATTGTTGTGCTTATATTGTTAGTTAACCAATTTCTACATATAAAATGAAGGATATAATTCATACACAGTGCCTGAAATACATTATTATAGATGTGTTCAGAAAAGAAAAACTCACTTTGTCAATAGAAATATTTCCAAAAACAAATTCAAGTAAAAATTACCAAAGAAAACCTTCTTTAACATACTTTTACCTCTGCTTTATTTGGAAAGATTAACTCCTACATATTCCATTTTGTTGCACTATAGTTACACACAGGAAAGTGTATCACCTATTTTAACGTTAGTTATGAAATTTTTGCTTTAAGGAGCAGGTAACAGTCTTAAAATATCCTGGTTTAAAATTATGTTCACTTTCTGCTGTTATCCCAGAAATAATATAATATTAAACCTCTTTTTCAAGTATCCATTAGAATATGTATGTCAAGTGAGTCATTCTTTCAACATAATGGCAAGATATGGTCATTTTTACTGTTGAAATTGTAATTGTTTGCATACAACCCTATCATTAGTTCAAGAAAAATTACTTAAGCGTGATTGTGATATTAGACAGACTTATTAAATACAGCATGTTTTAGAATCATAGAATAATTTTGTTTAGAAGGAACCTTAAAGATCATCTAGTTCCAACACCCCTGCCATGAGCAGAGACACCTTCCACCAAACCACCAAACCCCCATCCAACTTGGTGTTGGACACCTCCAGGAGTGAGGCATCCAGAGTTTCTCTGGGCAAACAGTTCCAGATTCTCAGCTTCCCCATAGTAAAGAATTTATTCCTAGTATCTAATATAAACTTACTCTCTTCTGGTTTAAACCCATTTGCCCTTGTCCTATTACTATATGTTCTTGTAAGTCCCTCTCCAGCTCTCTTGCAGGCTCCCTTCAGGTGCTGGAAGGCTGCTATAGGGTCTCACCAGAGTCTTCTCTTCTCCAGGCTGAACAACCCCAATTGTCTCAGCCTATCTTCATATAGAGGTGCTCCAGGCCTCTGAAGATTTTCATGGTCCTCCTCTGCACTTGCTCCAGCAGATCCATGTCCTTCCTCTGTTGGGGGCCCAAGAACTGAATGTGTTACTGCAGATGGGGATTCAAAGAGCATTCAAAGAGTAGAGGGGCAGAATCACCTCCTTTGACCTGCTGGCCACGCTGCTTTTGATGCAGCCCAGGATAACTTTGGCTTTCTGTGCTGTGAGTGCACACTGGTGATGTTGAGATTCTTGTCTACCTAAACCCTGAGGTCCTTCTGCACAAGGCTGCTCTCAACCCCTTCTCTTCCAAACCTGTGTTTGTGCTTGAGATTGCCACAACCCAAATGAAGGGATATTACGCTTGGCCTTGTTGAACTTCAGGAGTTTCACACAGGTCCACCTCTCAAGCCTGCCAAATGCCCTGGAAGTGTTAAAAAAATGTGTGGATGTGACACTTGAGGACATGGTTTAGTGATGAACATGATGTTGGTGCATGTTGGATGTTTGGACTAGGTGATCTTAAAGGTCTTTTCCAACCTTAATGATTCTGTGATTCTGTGTCATGTGGGGCATTGTCAGATGTGTTGCACAAGTCAAATTAGAGCTACTGTAGAGAAGTCAGCCAGTTAGTCAGAATAACATTCTGTAGATGATGAAAATCTTGTTCTAATTATATAGTATTTGTGACACAAAAAAATAGGCAGCATTGGTCATGACACTGACAGCAATTTCAGTTTACAGATGGTTCAGTTTTCTGAGTGAGGTGACAGTTTCTCAGCAGACTCACTGGACCCCCTGAGAGGTACCAGTAAAGATCATATCAATTTTTTCTCAGTTCTTCTAAAAATTAAAAGTTAATTAATAATGCAGAGGTAAGATTATACTTGTCCCTGAAAGTGATAACAATACTGTAGCTGCTGACTGCCATAAAGGCAGAAACAGCAAAACCATTCTCCCAAATCATTACATTGATATATTAGCTGAGTGTACTACTGTAAGTGATCTGATAAATAACTGCATGACAGAGACTGTATTACCTTTGCTCTTGTTTTTTAATGGTTTTAATGGAAGGAAAAAATACTAACATAAATTTTAATTATACCGAACATTCTTAGTAATTTTTTTCATGGAGCTGTAGGGCATAGTGCATGCAAATACACATTCTCCAGGATCTGTTCCTTCTCCTCCTTTATAGAAGACTTTTCTTCTTCACAGAAATAAAAGGCACAAAACATTCCTTGACATGCATTTGCTTGCAAGTTTTAGATATCTGTAGTCTATGAGAAAAAGTAAGCTGACGGCAATAATTTTCCTGCATTGTAGGTAGTATGTCAAGCATGGCACATCGATTCCCCTTCCAGGGTTTCTCATTCTATTTGGGAATTAGAGGGGAACACTGGTTAATTGCCACCAAGGAACTAATACATTATTAGATATGTATGCAATATAGGCTAGTATTTCTTAGATCAGCAGTGGTAGTCAAGATTTTAATGAAGAACATCATTGGGATAGTCTAGGAGCAGAAGACAGATATATTAAAAGCATCTCCCTGAGATACAGGAAAAGACTTTACTTTGTGATACATAAGTTTATCAAACTTTAGGTAAATGTAGTAAAATGCCCTGTCATTATTAAAAAAGAAAGAAAAAGAGATTAATTTACTCTTGCAAATGACACTAAAATACCGAAAAGAAAAATTCCCAAATAGAAAGCTTGCCTAGATCATCTAGTACTGTGAAAATGCTCTAATGTTATTTTTTTACTGCTCATGAGACCCAAGCTTTTCCCCTGTGCTTTGAGGGAGTGAACCTTCCCTCACGCTGAGGGGCAGGGGCAGTGCCCACCGAGGTGTAGCAGGTAGAAAGGGGGAAGTAAGCAGCAGCTTTTACATTTGTTCATTGGGTGTAGCTCACTCCCGCCCTGCAACTTCCACAGGTGAGCTGGCATGCCCTTATCCCTGCTCCATCACAAGGGCAGTTTCAAGGGTTTAACATTTTGAATGTGGTTAGGTCACCCACCTGGACTTTGATCTGAGCTAAACACACTATGAAATTGAATTCGGGGCTGCAGTTTTGCACAGCAGCTATGGTGTGGTCCTGGGTAGAATTTATGCTGTGTCTCTGCAGCTTTAACCCTCTACAGCTGCCCATGAATGCATATAGGATCCCAAGGGACAAAGTCAGAGCTCTGTGAGAGAAGTCATGGGGGCAAAGGAGCCCCTAATAGCAGAGTGGCTGTGAATCCCTGCTTTGCTTCCCAGTGTTTGTACGAAGGGAGTTGCCTTCTCTTTTCTTGCCTATTTTTCTTCTGTCCTGAAGAAGTGCAGTGCAAGAGAACTCACTGGTGGCATCATTAGCATGATAGGATCATGCAGCAATTGCTTTCACCTCCAAAGCCCTTTGCAAGCATTAGTTTAATTGATCTTTTGCATGAATTTAGATAAAAGAGAATTTTATCAGCATTGTCTGAACATAACCAAGACTTCCTCTTTTTGATAAGCTGTTACTGAGTATTTCTGAGATTTTTCTACTCACAAACCTTTTCCTAGCTTGCAAGGATAGCTTTCAAGGACTTACTCAGAATATTAAAATCTTAACTATTGATTGTGCCTTGCACTGATTTTAATGGGTTTGTTCCTGGCAGTGTGTTTTTCATAACTTTGATATTTGTTCTCTTTATTTATTTATATTCAAGGCTTTATTCTTTGGATAGCTGAGGTGGCATTGCGAATTATTTTTGAATATTTTGCTGTAAATGGTATGTCCTAGTGTCAGTTAAGAGCATACAGTCTAGCCTAAAGATTCTGTGACTGCTGAGCTATCAAATTCACTTCAGTGTATACTGCCCAGTGAATATGTATGTGAGCTTCAATGATCCAGTGGGAGCACACTTGCTAATCTTTAAGAGCTCCATGTGAAACACCATGGCATCTGTTCACATTCTTATGATGTCCCAGTAAAAACGATGCTTTACAAATGGAGTCTAGAAATACCCGTAATTAAACTAAAAAAAAAAAAAAAAAAGGCACATATTACCATAATGTGGATTTCAAAAAGTGGTTGATACCCATAAAATGTGTTTTGAGATTCTGTTCTTCTTTCCTAATCAAGGAGATACATTGTCCTATTTCCTATATCAAGGAATTCTCCTTGTTCCTGTGGCCTTGCTATTACTGTTTGTGTTACTGTAGAATTTCAGGATGGAGATTCTGAGGATAAAAAGCCTCACCATATAAAAACACAATAAAGTAAAGCTCCCTATCCCAAATAATTTATCATATGGGAAAAACCAGGCAGATGTACTGAACAGATAGAGGCATAACAAGATAGCAATTTTTTAGCACACCACTGTAAATGATGGTCATCACATATGCCATCATTTCAAAGAGTTATTAGCTCTAGAAATTGATGTGATTAATAGGGTTCAGAGTAATACCATATCTCTCCATTAATTTGCTATTTCAAATCCTCAGTAAATTCATATTTATCAATTAACTGAATATTTAGTTCTCCATTTCAGTCCTCCAGGGTCTAAGGAAATGAACTGCTAAGGAATTTCATTGAGAAGTAACCAGATGCATTTCCAATACTGATTTAATTCCTGATATTGAACTTCTTAGTTCCCTAAATTGCAGAAGCAGATGGGAAATGACTGTGTGTGACCTACAGGAAAATTCCAGTATGTTGAAAATAAAACATCCCAAATACGAATATAAAAGAAATTTATGGATGAAAAATAAAAATTACTGGTACCACTGCCTAAAATTCATTGTTACTTCTGAACATCAGCAAATGGTCTACCTATCTAAATGAGGTTGCTTAATATGTGGAGACATTATGTTATAGCTAGATAATTTTTCCTATTTTCAAGTTTTAACTTTTTTTTATATTCTATTTCAGACACAGGCAAAATCAAGATTGGTGAGCTGCTTTCATATGCTATCAATAGTATTTTCTAATGTGATCTCTTTAAAAGTGATATAAAGAAACTGTGCACAATCTCTGATTGAAACTCTGAAATGTGTTATTATTTCAATTGAGCCTTTTGTTATGCAAATTGCATGCTACTGCATCTCAAGACGAGAAGTAATCATGGACAGTGAAATGAAGAGGAAACAAATGAAAAGATGGACAGCAAAGGAATTTTATTTATTTGACTGAAGGCTGAAAATGCACAAAAGCAGGTAGGTACAAGGATAGGACAAGCCTGACATTTCAGAGAAACACAGACTGAAATTAAGAAAAAAGGAAAGTAAAACAAGTAAAAACATTTAATGCTTTGTTCAAATAACATATTAAAGAGTTTGGCACTTTTTTCCTTTTTTTTTATCAGACAAGTCTTTCTTGTAGCATAATGAGACAGTGATACGAAACTTTTTCATCTTTCCTTCATTAACTATTTCAACTGGTTCTGACCCATTTGCTCACTATAATGTCATCTAACTTGGTAATTGCTGACTTTCTTGGTTACCTAAGAATAAATTGCTATTTTAATTTGAATGTAGTGTTTATTTCTACACATAAATAATGACCAGTGTTGCTGAATTTGTTATTCTAATTGTTGTATTTATGTGGAATGTAATAGTCCTCAGCTTCTAAAAAAACTCGCTTTTATAGTGTTTTACTAACTTGTCGCATCTTCCCAGGTGTGTGTGAAAAAGTTGAAATCCACTGTGAAATGTTAAGTCTTTCTGGCCTTTTGTAGGATATTCAGAGGAACATTGGATGCTGCACTGATCCACATGAGAGATATGCAGGGAGAAAATTACAGATAGAAGCAAAATAGGAATCTTTCAGCTTAAGGCCTGACGGCCATTTTCCTAAGCTGCCCCTGCTATAAAGCTTACCTTGTTAATATTTACAGTGCAATAATGATTATCTCTTTCCTGACAGTGCAGGTGGAATCTGTCAATGTGTTTGTTCTGTTAACACTTCAGACCCTACAGCTCTTATCACAGAGAGGCTATGGAGAAAACTCAGTTCCCTCAATGGTACAAAATTAACATAAACCTTTTCTCTCTTGTATTTTTAAGTCTGCTTCTTGCAAGCATAACATGTATATTGATATCTTTGCAAGGGAAACACCATCAGGCTTGCATAATTGATCTGAAATTACTAGTTCTCACTTTTCTCTTCGATACTCACTTCAAATCCCATTACTCCAGGCAGTGCCAGGTGGCATACAAGAATGCAGTAGGGCAAATAGACTCTCTTCTTTCACCATAAAATGCTCCCTGTTCCTCCATAAGATTTCAAGCCACCCCAAATGGAGTTGCAGCCTTGGCAGTGTGGAAACAACCTTTTGCTTCACTGTGGTAATCACTGTCTTTACATTGCCATACTCTCACCAGCAGAAGGCAATCTGGTAGGAAACCTCCCTAGAAAATCTAGTCTAGTTACTAGATTCAGTACTGGTGTATTTGTGTGAATATCTGTTGAATGAACTTCAGTGTCCTGGGTAATTTATACAACAAGACCAGGAGACCTAGAAAACATTTTAGGCCTTAAAGGTGTTTGAATTAATGGCATTAATGAGAAGATGTATGTTAACCCTTAGCAGCCAATCTCGACAAAATAAAATGCCATCTAACTGGTTTGTGTTTCTTCTACAGCCTTTTATACTTCCAAAAAATTCATAAAGCAGGATGTACCTCATTGTCCAGATCTCTTCTGTAATGTGTAGTTCTCTCAAACCCTCCACATCCACACCTTACCCTGCACTCTGCTGTTACTAGTTTCCTGAAAGAATTGGCCTTGTTGCTGAACTTCTGACACAGACCTGTGCTTTCACAAAAAGTCAGGTCTCTTCACGTGTCTAGAATTTAGAGACATTTTTGAATTGGATATTGACTTCACCCTCTGTTTGCCTTTTGTTTTCACCTTCTTTCACCTTTCACTGAAAGACCGCATCTTTCTGCAAAGTTACTTCCTTAAGTGAATATAAGCTTTGCCACAATCCAGCAAGAAGATTAAATTCAATTTTACCTTGTTTTTCCAAGGCTATGAGGCATGGCAACTAAGTGAACATCTGTTGTCCAAGTACAACCAACACAGCTCTACAGGAAAAAGCCTATAAAAGTCTAAGTAAATTCAGTCCTGAAAGAAAACAAACAAAAAACGCCAACAATTTTATACTCCTTCCTGCAGAGTGTCAGCTGCCCAGGACTTACTGCCACAGTGTAGTTTCTTTAAAAGGCTTAGCAGTCAGTGTGAGCATAATGCAATTGAAATCAGTGGAGCTCTGCTCAGCTGCATCAACAGAGGATATAAATATAAACTAATATTAAAGTTCACAAGCACTCTCTGAGTATGCTGCTCTGCAGTTTTGCTAAAGCACAGTAGAGAGATGGGAAAATATGTAAATAAATTTCTAATATTGCAGTTTTAGGTTTAAGTGTATGGAAATAAAATTAGAGACATTCTGGCATAAAATCTCTGCACTTGAAAACAACAACAAAAACAACAGAAAAAAACCCCCAGGAAGCCTTTATTCATTGACAATTAAATCTTTCTGATAGGCTTTTACTATCCTGAGTAATTTAGTGTGTGAAAGTGTGTAGGCAACATTTCAACATGACTATTCTTATATACTTGAAGTTTAAAAATTATTAGTCAGACAGCATGTTTCTAAATGTAATAGAATTGTTCTGGTTTTGTTCTTATGTCACATCCCTCACTGGAATATCCGAGTGTTTCTCAGCTGCGCATGGAGCACTGTAAGTGGCATCAGTACTGTGCTGTCTATACCTATGCACTTTCTCCAGTGGGTGAACAGTGTGCACTGAGGCATCTTATCTTGGTTTGCTATCAAATGCTGATGCTTTCTGAGATATTTGGTGAAGTGTTATGCAGCTCAAACATATATTCAACCTTACAGCACAGGAAGCTGGTGGGTGAGATATCTAAAGGCTTTGCTATCCTAACTGTTCCCCCTGTAGAAAGCATCTGTAAAAGGGCTGAAGTAAGAAATGGCCTAATTTATTCATAGATGGCATACCTGAGCCTCTAGACCATACTAAAAAGCATTAGTTACTTATTGTAAATTAAAAGGCTTATTTCCTTCCTTATTCTCTCTACAGTTTTCTTTCAGGTTGATGAAACAATCCCAGATGATGTATTCTCACAGTTTTATAATGATGGTTTGCAACTCAATCAATAGACTTTAGAGATATCAGAATTAAAGCATCCCAGAGTGTCTTCAGGGAAATATGAAATACCAGGTTTATTACAAGATCAAGATGTATAACATTAAATTAAAGCTTTTTTAAGTTGAAACTTCTTTCTTTGAGCAACAATTAACTTACATTTTCCCCCTTCATTCCCTGTCTGCATATCAACTGTCACACATTTCTGAAACCTTTAGTTGTTTTTGCAGTTTGAAATTTTCCTTTTTTCTAACACTGTACTTGGCTCTCATAGAAGACTCATGTCTTCTGAACCAACCTTGCTACCACTCACAGGTTCATTAAGCCCGATGCAGAAGTATACAATGTAGCATTTAGTGTAGGTGTGAAAATTCAGCAGAATCCAAATAACACTTCTCATTTGTTCAGCTTATCTCATGTATTTCTCGCAGCTCTGATAGCCCTTAGCCTTCACTCTGATATTAGATGGGCTTGAACCTTATACCCTTTAGTTCTTTACTCTCTTTCACTTGCCTTTATTTAATTTGTGTCTCAGGAGAAAATTAGAAGTGATGATCAGTGGCTGGGTTATTATTCTGCTGCCGTCAGGTAACTAGATGCAGGATTTCAATAGGATGCTCATCAGGCCAACATGAGTCAATTTAATAAAGAATAAGAAATTTTAGATATATACTGAAAGAAGCTGGCAGATCTAAGTGCTCCCTAGACAGAAGAAAATTCTTTTTTCTGTGTGCTGCTGTGCACTAAAAACAAAATTAAAGCTGGTGATTTTGAAAGACTTAGGACCCAGAACAGTAATGAAGAGAGAAAAACTGTAATGAGAACTTCTTTGTAGTCATCTGCAAAGTTTGAAAGAATTTTGAGGTTTGATCCTCAACTACATGCAAAATGAAGCCTGTGTTTAACTAGAGACAAACTGAATTTTGTCTACCAGTGGTTTTCTCATGGCCAGGAATTTTTTTCAATGGATAGCTAGAAGACTTTTGACTTTGACTTTGGACATAGGTGAATACTCACAACTTCATTATTAGAAACACAGTTCCTGCTCCATTTAAAATGTTCATAGAGGTAAAATAGTGTTTCCCTGCACCCCAGATTTCTTTAGCTTACATGTGATCAGAAAGATGGTTTTACCAAAAAGCTGTTTTGAACATACTAAGTAAACTTTATACTCTCCGTAGTTTTCCTGAGATAAGTATTTTCCCTCAAGTTTTATGTGGTTATATTTCCATAACAGATTTCTTTAGAATGGTTCAAAGCCCTATTTAAAAATATGCATAAAAATAAGTACCAAAGGCAAGTTAAAATACATTATCTACTATGAGAGAGGAAAAAGAACAAAAGAGTCAATGGGCCTTAAGTACATATACTGCAAGTAAAAGCTTCAGCATTTTTCATCTTCTAATATTAGTTCTAAATGCCTCAAATTGTAAAATAGTCACTACTTAAAATTAACAGTCATTGGGGTTTAGTTTTGTTGGGGTTTTTAAATAATACACATTGCCAAGTCTCTGTTTAAAAAAAAAAAACGAACAAAAAAACCAAAACAACAAAAACCCAAATGAACAGAAAAACCAAACAAACCCAAACAACAGAGTAAAAAACTGCGTTCTTGTGAAATAGCTCCGTTCAGTACTTGAATCACTGTTCTGCACTAAAATCAAAGAACAAAATTAGTTCAAGGTTAGAGTTACTTCTAGACTCCTGAGCCATAAGGAGCTCGGGCCTTGCTGAAGCAGACTCCTGCCTTCGCCTGAGGAGCCCAAGGACATCTATGAGGTGCCTGGCACTGGATCTGTCTCTGCAGTACCCAGGGTATTGGGAGGCAGGGATTGCTCTTTCTCAAAAAGCATTACCAGAGACTGGCAGTGCTTCATCCTAGGGGAGATGGCTCAGAAATTTAAAGGAGAGTTAGATAATTAAACCCCTGGAGGCTCCTTTCCCCTGGAGGAGAAGAAGGAAATAAAAGATGGTTATTTCCACTCTATGCATTAAAAAAAAAAAAAAAAAAAAAAAAAAAAAAAAAAAAAAGCCTGATTGTTATTTAACACACTGTGAAATTTGGAACAAATCAGTTTTGCTTCCAAGACACCATACATATAAAGTGTCTGTATTTCCAGATGATAGAGAACTATAATGGATCTTGGCAGATTATCTGAGGAAAAACAGATAACGAAAAGGGTATCAGTGCACAAATAATACTTTGAGATTTAGTTTTGTCAGGAAGCACATGCGTTTGAAGAATCACAGAGTTCATCCATTCACCCTGCCCTCAGGGATCAGCAGTGGGGCTGGTCTGCATCTTAGAGCGAGCACTGAGAGGGGTCCCAGCTGACCAACACCCAGCAGATGACACCTACCCCATTTTTATGACCTCTGGCACATCCACAGCTGGATGAGCTGGCTGAGCTTGGTGCCTTGGCTGAGCTGGGCTGGAGCCACCCCCTTCCTCTAGAGCATCTTTGGGTGTCACTAAGGAACTCGTTTCAGCTGGTATGTGCTATCTCTTCAGGAACATTTTGATCACACTTCCAAGTTCTTGCATGCATACAGCAATTCCAGGAACTCGTTTTAATGAGAATTTCACTCCTGAGAGAAGCAAATATTGCAAGAAATTTGAGACCCTAGGCATAGGCTTATAGCTCTTCTAATGCAGTCCTGCCCTGCTAACATTGTAGATGCATTAGCAATGTACATTTTACCAAACTTTGCCTGGAGTGTCTCAATGACATCCAAGAACATATAAATTGGATTAATCTAAATTTCTATTTATTTGAACTTCAGGGCACATAAGTCCATAATATAGGCAAACCAAAGAAGAAAAAGGAAAAAAAAATAACCTAAACAAACTAACTACTGCTTCTAATGGGGGGAAAAAAAAGTCTGTGAACACTTTAATATGAACTTGGGAGGATTTATATAATTGCGAAGGAGCAGAGTTGTAGTTGCACTTTCAGCCCTAGCAGAACTAAGCCTCGTACCATTAGTAACAGAAACACAGCTTTACCTCCTTTTCGGGGGCTTTATTTAAAGTGAGCATGCCCTGCAACGAAGAGCAGAGGCCAAACAGCTTTGGCTATTAATTCAGTTTTAATAGGGATTGTTATGTACTGTAGCATTATTCTCTGTGCACATTGATGTTCCTGTTTGCTCTCCACTCCTCTCCTTAGTGTGAAAGCTGTCTCTTCTCACTAATTAAATTTCATTACCTCCCACTGAAGAGAAGACTGAGAGATTGCTGGCTGACTGCCTTTGACACACTTAATCAATCCCCAGAGAACAAATAATAACCCTATTTTTGTTTCTGTTTTAACTTTTAACCTTCTTCCATCCTGAGACACAATTTCCCCAGTCATTTGAATTTATGTCCTTCTTCAGTTTCAGGACTCTATGGTAAGTAATTCTGTGGTCATGTAAGTACTCAATAAGAGGATAGTTATTTGTGTCATCTTTGGTAAAAATATTAAACTTGCAATGTCATTTTGCCTTTAACTCACTTTAGTATTATTCATGGTAAACACAGAAATCTTGTTATCTGGGAATACCACCAACACTATATTTACCCAGTCTTACCTACAAAGTTATTTACATAGAAGTTGGACTTCAGTTACAGGGTTTCCATTACCTGTACCTCATGTGTTAATTATAAGAATTATGATCCATATACAGCAGAGCTCCACTGATTTAAGAGAAGTGACATCACAAGTGAGTTCTGCTGTAATTCTCAATTTATGACAAACATAACTGGGTGTTAAGGACACTTGTTATCAAGTAATGAATCTGATCAACTCAGAAAGACCAACTGAAAGAAATAAGTAAACCTCCTAAGAAAAAGCAGCCTCTATGACTTTTTATATATGTATGTGTAATCTAGGGGACACGCGCATTACTTTTTTCTCATTCTGATAAAGCACAACTTCTGCCTTCATGTAAGGGATGGAAAGATTAAATTTCTTCTTAACTAAGTTTTATTTCAGCGGCTGTGTAAACTGTGGTAGCCCTCTCTCAGTGAATCAGGATGACAGCTTTAGTTGTACTTTAAAGCATCAATACACACAACATTTGCCTACGTGCAAATAGAAGCGGGTCATTTTTAGCCTCTAACATAATTTCTTTCTGTCCCTATCAATTTCTAAACTGAAGACTTAAAAATTTCAGTTTTTCAGCTGACTGCATGAGACCACATCCCCATGGTGAAACTTTGTGAGACTCAATGACATTTATGTGAGCTCTTACTACGTGTAAGCATGTACCAACCCACTGTCATAAACTACCCAAGTGTCTGAGTCCCTAGATGATACAATTTGTGATGATAGCACTGAGGGAATGGTCAATATGTCTTTCTTGGTATGCAAAGCCAGTGTTGTACCACTCTTTCAGACTTGTCTCTTTTTTTAGAGCAGCTTTTCCTCTCTGGTCCACTTTCTTTGCTGGGATATATATACTTTGTACGCAAGCTATCAGTTCTGTTGCAGTTGGAATCAGTGTGTTAAAGTTGATGGAGTCTTTCTTTTTATTATTTTAATGATTGCTTAATGGATTAAATAACTACCTGCTGGTTTATGGAAGTCTCAGTTTTGCAGGTCTCTCCATGATTTAATGAGGAAAGTATCAGTATATTTTTATTTCCAGAGCTGTCTAAATCCTCTTCTTACCATGACAGGTGTTACCTTCACAGTATGAACCGCTCTCCAATTAATTGTAAGACAGCTATGTAACCTAATAATTAGAAGTGGCAAGTACTAATTTAAAGGGTTTCAGACAACAAAACACTCACTTTCAAGATTAGGTAAATTTCCTAAAATAAGAAGCAAAATCTAAAATTCAAACAAATCCACAACAAAAGGGTATATGAAAAAAGTTATCTTTTTTTGTTATTAAACTAATATCAAGAGGTTAATGAGATGAGATGTACAAATTGGCTCTGCTATTTTGAATACAGTCTTGCTTATATTATGGGAAGAGTTAAAAGGAAGATGTGAATACATTATTTCAGATCTACAATTATCTAGAACAACACAAGGTTGTCCACAAATAAGGTTTTGGGTTTAGGACTCTTTCACAGGCATTCTGAATGCATATAGGCAAGTTTCATAGTTCATCTTTAGCTCTTTTATTTTTGTCATCTGAACATAGGTATTTGAAAGGGAAACAAGCTTCCCTATCTCACAGGATATTTCAAGCAGAAAAGACAATGTGATGTTAAAGACCTTAGTTAAGAGTTGTACAGGTATTGCCTGGCTGAAATAAGTCTGAGTATTCTTTCTCCCGTGAAAATGATAGGCTTGTGGGGTTTTTTTCCCTCATAAATCAGACCTCCCTATAAAACCCATATAAATTATTAATGTTATCTGCCAATACAGAGCACTATCCTAAAGCAGATTATAACCTTACACAAAATGAGAATACACTAAACATCTAAGAAAATAATATTTCAAATTCTTTGGAAAGTCCAATTAATTATAACTTAAGTAGAACAACCCCCAGAATCTTTTTATAAATGTTATTTTCTTAATGTCTGAAGTGAAAATGTAACACAACCCTTCACTCCTCTGCTTAAGTCAGTGGCAAAACTCTGATGAACTTCCACAGAATGGAGCTTTTGCTTTAGTTGTTTGCTCATTATTACCCATTATCATTTATACTATTACTGTGCTACATCCTTGCTTTTTTCAGACCAGTTGCAGTACTTGCCATTTAATACTCCAGTGAAATTGCTATCGATATTCATTACACATAGATTGGAAAGGAAAGCATCTGTTTTATACAGTGACTAAATTATACCAGTTAGTCAAGTAATTCTGAGTAAAACTGGACTGTTTATCTCCTCTTGCTGTTGTCGGTCATATTTGTAGGTGGAAGAAAAGATCCATTCTTTCCTTGCCTAGAGCAGCGTATGAGCAGTTCATGGCAACTGTAATCAAAATTGTTGTTTAATGATGCTTGAAAGATTATTGTATTTTGTTTCAAAGTCTCATTCTATTCTAACATCATCTTCCTATTTTTCACTTTTGTGAGATTTCTGGGGTAGGAAGAAAATATAGTAACATGTAATGCACAGCACATATGTCCATATGTAATATACAGCTCATGTCTTACAGGAAAAGCAACAAGTCACATGAAAAATTAAAAGTATAAAGTTAAATCCATAACAATACCAATTACATTCATATTTGAAGGAATTACAGAATTTAGAGTTTCTGGGGTCTGTTTTATTTTTACTGGAATGGTACTATAAAATAACTGGTGCAAATCCCTTTGAGTTGTCACTGACTGCAGGCAAAGGATAAAACCCTGTGGCAAAACAAAAACACTGAGCACAGTTCCATGATCACTGCTCAGAAAAAAGATCTGTTGAATTCATAAGAGTTGTTGGCTTGGGGAGGAGCTGGGAAAGCACTACCCTGGCCTGGGATAGTTCCTGGTTTCAAACTATAATTATGTCACATCTGCAGAAGAGAAAAGAAACACTGCAGAGCTGATGGCTGTAGGTATCTTACTGTTACCTACATTCTGCTTTAGGCTTGTGTTATTCACTGCATTATAGTTTGTATATATAGACTTGAATCCTTTTAGAACCCAAGGAAGAGACTCATTTGACACTACTTCAAACTTCTAAATGTGGAGGTCAGCATCAGAACTGGCGGTCTAGACTACAGAATTTTGGCAGAAAGTGCAGGCAATTTTGAGATACAAATCAACTCCAGGCAGATACCTGAATTAGATAACATCAGTCACACATAAAATGCTTTTTTCTTATCAGTCATCATAAAAATAGCATAGAACACTGTTTCAGATACAGACTAAAGCAATATAGTTTGGCATAATAGTTTGGTCAAATAAATCTGCTCCTCCAGGGGCATCAAAACCTTTTATTACAATACCAGGTCACAATTTAAAACTGAAATCTCTCAGAAAAAGAAAGAAAAGAACCCCAAAACTATTTAGCCTTTTGGACAGTAAACACTTAGCTTGCTGACTCTTCTTACTGCATTTACCATGCTACAGAGGGCAAGGATTCACCCAGAAAGACTGCAGTGTTAGACTTCATAAGCCCTGCATGTGGCAGCAGTAAGGACTAGAAGTGTCAGAACTAATTATAGCCGTTTTCCTTTGTTGTAGTAGGCACTCAAACATGGCACTGAGCTCCTGGGGCTGCCAAGCAAGCACTTGCTTAGAGAGCAGCTGCATCACAGCACCTGCATAGCAGGAGGGCTGAGAATGCCTCTGCTCCGGATAGTGAGCAGCTAATGGCAAATCAGGATCAGCTGTGGTGAGCAGCCCTGGAAGGACTTGGTTTTGATTCCCACTTGTAGTGGGAAAAATCCCACTCTTTCCCCCGTGCTAGAGGTGACACCCCTAGTGGTGTCATTTCTTTGAGCTCACAAACTCACTGCTCTTGGCATGTGCAGACTTCTTTGCAATTAGAAAAAAACCCCACAACAATATTAGCCTTAAATGACCTAAAACATGGTCTTCAGCTATACAAAGTCATACTTGTGGTAAACATGGAATCACATGAGGTTATCTCAGGCCTATAGGGTCATATCATGTTATGTCAGCAGTGATGTAGTATCTTTGAGCTACTATCCAGAATGATTTGATAAAACATGGCACACATCATGTCTGAACAATACAAATAAAAAGGAAAGGATTTAAAATCAAACTATAGCTGTTTTAGCAAGTGACTGGTTCATATCAATTTGTACCATGCAAATACTGAATGCTGTATTTAAACTTTTTTGATTTTCCTCTCTGTTGCTTTAAAAAGTGACTGCTACTTGCCCTTAGACTTCCTGTCTGCAAATTTTTGCCAAAAATCATCTGAAAATGTTGAAATATAGCTATCAAATTGCTACTGGGCAAGTAATACCTATTTATGATTCCTAGTAGGCAGATCTTCTTTGTTTCTTGTTGAAAGAGAGCAGCTCAATTGCTTTGACTCCAAGAGGCTGTCTAGTAAACTGTTTTGTGACAGTTTTTTCTACACGAATTATTTTTAAGAGACTGAGAGTCTACTCCTTTACTCCAGATCACATTTCTGTTTCTCAATTAATCCTAAAGACAAAACTAAGAAATGGTAAATTCTGTCTGGATGCACTCAGTGCAAGAACATGAGCCTTTGTTCCCTGCAAGTCTGGCCTCTCTGGTTTGAATAACACCAGTTATTTAAACTGGTGTTTCACCCTATCTAAAATTATAATTTGAATTGATAAGATAGTTTTTAGCAGACTAAAATCATATCACCATATATTATGCTCAAATATGAGGCATTGACCCAAAAAGTTTACATTCTTTTCTGTATCACAAATGTGTCTTAAAGAAAAAAAATACAACTTCCAGAAACCATGTTAACCACACAAAATTTCCCTAAGTAGATGTTCAAGTATCACAAGCCACTGTAGCCACCATCACTGTACTGGCTTCAGCACAAGTCAGCAGAGGCCCCAGTCCCTGTTATTGGCATGGACACAGCAGGATTGCATCACCACCCTCTGCTATAATCATCAGCCTTTCACAGTCTCACATTATATGACCTCAGCTTCACATAAAGACAGATGAGCAGAAGAAAGACTAAAATGATAAGGAACCACAATATGTTATATATCTTCAAAGATTTCCTAGCATCAAGAAATCTAATTTGCTATTGTCTATGATTCTGAAACTCTTCTAAAATTGAAGAGTTGTGCACTTAACTCTCTGTACCTCCTGTGGAAATCTCCCCATTATGTAGTTACCCTGGTTTCAGTTTAACAACATATAACATCTTTTTACACTGAGAGGTATTTTTCAGCATAAATAAAGGTAATAGTATCAAATTAATGGCTTCTCACATTTAGATGGACCAAGGAGTATACCCACTGCACTTTAATCCTTACCAGAGCCCTAGAGCCAAGGACAACTTTTGTGAGCGTGGAGTAACACAGGTGTCCCAGGTGGCCATACCCTGAGGGTTTTTCTGTTCCTTGTGAAAGAATTACACTCAGAGGCACTGCAAAATCCCAGAGCAGTGCAATGTATGGTGTCAGACAGTTGATTGTCACAGGGGCTTGATTTGAGGTAGTTACTCCCGGTCTCAGGTAAAGATTTCAAGTTTATTATGGATAGATAAGTAAAGAATCACAAAACTCAGTGCACAAATAAAGCAGCTTCTGTCTCTTCCCAGCTGTGGCTCCACTCCATGGTAAAACAAAGTTCGTGAAAGGAACAGTCCCTTTGCAACTTTTATGAAGAGTGGGATGTTTTGACTAAGTTTAATAGAGGTTAGTATGCAAGGTGTTGTTCTATCTGTGGCTGTCTAAATCAAGGAAGGTTTTAATGTTAAAAGACTCAATATTTTTATTATAAGAACAACTTACGTGGAAAACGCACAATGCATCCAGCACATAAGCTCTTCTATGCGTCACCATCAGTGTGTGGAGGGAAACTTGGAGTTTTTTATTTCCAGTTGTACCAATTGTCTTATGGAAGTTATCACATTCTTTACAAACTTGGACGTGCTTAAAACTAATTTGGAATGTCCATGTACACAAAGATCTTTCCCCATGCAGTATAATATTTTAAAATTCAAGGAGAAAACCTTCCTAGGACTGTGCTGCAGGATATCTGTCAACAATTGTGCTGCCTGTCACCAGCCTCTGCTGTGGGTTATATAATGTAACTCTTTTATCTACTGAAATGAACAGCTTCAACATGAAGACCAGCCCGTTCTTTATGCCTTGTGTGAGGCCCATTCAGTGACTGGAAAATATTTACTGGATGTGTACCTAGCAATAAGATCGCTGTAGAAATTTTTTATTTGGACTTTTCTGGAACTTTGGAACACCAGCTCAGTACCTTCATGCTGGCATGACTAGATTGTGTGGTTATATAATGACTTCATGTTTCTGAGGCTTACTGGGTGGAGAATCAAGCAGGTAAGTAATTCAGAACTATGCAACAGGGGAAGGGGAATTTAAAGAGCTTAAATGTGAATCTAGATGCCAAGTAGGTCCTTGGAACCACCCCCTTTGCAACCTCTGCCTCCAGCAGAAAGGCCCATGGACAGTAGGGAGCAACATAAGAGAAAGTAAACGGCTGCAACAACATCATATATATTTCTTGCAGCTCTTTCCAAAGACTAAGTCATTGCTGTACTGTGGAAGAAAAACGTTATAACAGCCTATTAAAAATAGGGATTTTTTTTGGTAATGGGATGAAGAATATGACAAATGTTTTCTCATAATCTCAGAGAAAGGGAACAAATGGCAAAAACATAGCACTCATCCAGTGTCATTATATTTGTCTAATAAAAAAAGCTTGTAAAATGAATGCTAAAACAGTATAAACTCTATAAAACACAATATAGTAGGAGCAATGATAGTCACAGTCAAATAAAATGGTTCAACAACAAAGGTGAAGCTTCATAACAAATTCCCTAACAGTTATAAGAAAAGGATTTTTGTTCCCTTCAGAACTTCAATCAGAGAATTTTTTCCCTATTATGTTGTTTTCAAAGATTATACCTTTTGTAGTCCCTACACCTGATATCTGATCATTTTTGTTGTGTATGGTAATGATTTCAAAGTTAATGCTCAAATGGGAAGTCCTTTGAATCGTGATTTTATAGAAGTTCATTTTGGACATGTATTGTATGTGCTATTGTATGTTTAGAGCAGTAACAGTGGCGATTGTTAAAAAAAAATCCAATGAAACTGTATTTATCTCTAAATGTCTAGAGCGCCAATGTCTATGGTTGCAGATGAATCATGTGATCAGTATCATGAGAAAGGATCGATCTAATTTCTGCTACTTTTACCTTTTAAATCATATTGTGCCATGAGTGTCCTTATTAAGAAATTTTCTGTATCACTTGCGATGTCTTCTCATGTACGTGCTTACAGTTTGCCAGTTTGGGCACTAATGAATCTTCCAAGTTTCAGGATTAATTATTCTTTGTAAAACCTAATATCTAGGGGGCAGAAGTGTTGCTGTTATGCCAGACTGAGTTTACTTCTTTAAGGGTAGAGAAGAGAATAAACAAGTTTAATTGCCTAAAGCACCTAATCTTGGGATAGGAAACATTAACTGGTTTCAATATCAGTGGTATCCTACCTGGCCAGAAGGACCTAACAACGGGAAATCTATCTGCAGATCTTAGTTTCTAGACTAATCTCCATTACAATTAAATAGAACAGATTCTCTTTTAAGACATTTAGTTGTTGTTGTAGTCACACGTTAGCAAATAAGTGTTTGAACACTCTTAAAAAATTGTAGCTGCCCATGGTCAACAATACATTTTTAAACTTTGATATATATGATATATGATAGGCTATAAACTTCAAGAATCAATGGTACAATTTATTACAAATGACAATGCAATGACAGAAATATGAACTGATTGACTCTACAATTTGAACTTGGTTGGACTTCAGTTCTGTAAAAGACACAAAACTACGTTTATAAAAGTAAGAAATCTCATTGAATCTGCATTTCAGAGTAAGGCTATGTTGTAAAAAAGCTACCCATTGAGATAGTGATATTGGTTTTGTCATGAACCTTTCAACTGCATTTCTAAAAAATGAATAATTGGAAAAAAATTAATTTTGTCAAGTTGTTGTTTGACTGATACAGTATTTCCATAATGATGGAACTGTGAGAAAACATTACTATTGAATAGAAAGGGAATCAAAAGCCTAATGAAAGTTTTGGTGGATGAATTCACATACAAAGGATGACCTCAATAAAGTGCATGAATAAATTACATTATCATCCCAAAGGGCCTGCTATGGTATTTTTAACTTTATTCTGGAAGCATAGAAAACATGCATATTTTTAAATAATATCATAAAATTGCTAAACAATGATGCTTGTTTGTGTTAAGCACAAATTACTACTTGGTGTAGAAATGGAAATATTTGTTTGTGAAAGGTTTTGGGTTTAGCTTCCACATTATTCAAGTCAGATAAATAAATATTGAGTTATGTTTCAGCAAATAAATTCTTTGTAACATAGTTTCAGAAAGTCTCTTATAGCTTGCTCTGTCCACTTTATAGCATATTACTATATATATTTTTTGAAATCTTTAAGCTCCATACACTCCCTAATAGATAAAGGAAATATATATAAAGGAAATAGAGGGTGACTTTGTTAGCTGTGAGAGAGACAGTTTTTTTCCTGTTTGTTTCACTTTAACCTTCATTAATCTTTACATGAATCTTTACATTTGTTTCAGACATAGGATGCTTTCTGAAAACTCAGTTCCAAATATTTAAATATCAATGACTGGAAAAAACATGGCTTAACTTTTGCATGTATAGCTATTGCCAATATATCTGTGCCATTCAATTTTTATTACAGTGTAGCTTTAGCTTCTAGGAGATTACCCAGTTAGCTAAATCCCTGTTAAATATTTATTTTCATCCAAATCTTCTTTACATTTGCAAATCCTGACTACACAAAATTTTGTTTATGGCATCTCTGCAGTGTTTGGGACACAAAAATCTCTGTATGCAAGTCCACTGTTTCATGCCCCCACAGCTGCTGTTCCCTTCAGGCTGGCAGCATGGAAGGTGCTCTTCGGTCTGCAAAGAACTATTGACAGTCCCTCACCTCAGGGAGAAGAACTGCAGACACATTTGTCCTGGGGAGAAACTGGGAAGTGCCTATCAGAAACGTCCTTGGCACAGAAATGCCCTCTCATTTATTTGCTAATTTTACCTCATTCAGATAAATGCTGCGGATGTTATAGCAGCCAAGTGCTGTTGCAGGTGAAGCTCCCAGACCTCCTCGCTTTGACACCTCGAGCCTGTGCTGAGGACACCAGTGTGGATCCACATCTTCTGGGCATAGAAAACTTCTGGATATGAAGGCTATCTAAAAGCCCATTGGTATGTTGTTCTCTAAAGCAAAAATGAAGATTTCCATGAGAAAGAGAATGCCATGATAGAGCTTCAGTGAACTTACAAGATCTTTGCACTACCTAAGAATAGGGTAATTTCTGTAATGTCAGAAGGAAAAATCAATCTATGACTCTCAAAGAGAGTTTTTTTTAATTTCCCTTGGCTTTCAACATTTTCCTTGAATTCAAGCTGAGAAGAATAAAAATTAAACAATTGTCAAACACTTCATCAAGCTGTTACAACTAATAGGCATAGCAGGAAACTCTGTAATAATAATACTTTAAATCAAACTTATTGACAGAAAGAAAGCAATTAGTGTGATTTGAGAACTTTCCATGAGGAAGGTTTTCCAATGAAATAATGCTCTTACAAACAAATAAGTTTCTCAAGGAAAAGATTAGTTTCGGCAGAAAAAAACCCCACATGATTATCATTTTAAAAAATGGAAATGTCTGCATCCAACCACATATGTAGTATTTCTAGTATCCTATGACCCTGTATGTCATATGCAGAAAATCTGACACGTGTAAAATTACATGCCATTGTTGTTTCCGTTAGACTTTTTTCAGTGGGTTTGGTTTTTTTTATTTTTTTCAGCCTGACACAAGATGAAACACATTTAAAATTTGGATTTTTTTTTTTTTCCTGATAAGAGTCTTATAGACAGATACAACTCTCTGGCCAAAAATGGTAAATGTCATGATCATTGCTTTTAATTGGAAATTTTTTGTTGTCTATTTTAATATTTTTTAAGCTTTAATAAAATCTATCAAAACTATGTCCAAATTTTATATTCATTTTATTCTCTTTTTCTTTTTTCCCATTTTACCTTTGCCAAAAAAAAAAAGGGGGAGGGAGAATGAAATTATATATTTCATGAAAAGCAAAAGAATACAGACAAACTCTTAAATGTGTTTTATGAAATGGGAATAAAAATATGACCTCTGAAAATTACAGTAACACCTTTGCTTTTTGATGATTCCAGGGTGTTGCAAAAAAACCTACTACTTTCAACAAGGATGGAGAAGGGTGACAAAAACCTTGATATATCAATCTTTTGTTATTTTCCCAGATCCACCATGACTTGGAGTAAAACTCCAATGCCATTTAAGACAATGTCATCTACACTGACAATTAAATTTTTATGTTTTGAAATGTCTAAGAACTGCTTTCCTACCCCAGAGTTATTTCCCAAAAGACAGACTTATATAGGGTCACACATGCCTCTCACAACGGCTTGCTCAGCACACCTTCATCCTCAACAATGAAATACCTGATTAGTGCTCAACAGCACAGTGAGGCTTATTTATAAAGTTCAGCAAAAACCTCAGCCTTTGAGCATCTCCAAAGAATTGCTCTGCTACTATTCAGCAATCATTTTAATAATAGGCAATAACGCTGCCTTTAGCACAAGCTTTACTGAAGAAATTAATATCTCAACAAATACGACAGTGTGAGTGCATTTTGAGTTTTGTCATCTGGAGTAAGTAGCAAGCATGAACTTGGCAGTTGCCATCTGGTTAATTCAATTACAATCAATAATGAAGTGATGAGTGAAAGCATGAAGAGGAAGAAACCTGTGAGCATCACTAATGAAAGTCTGAATATAAATGACATCAGCCACAACCGTAGTTAAGTTGCAACATCTGCAGACTCAATAAAGAGGATGTAATTTGGCTGGGTAAAAGTCAACAAAAAACCCACTATTTTTAAAAAGAAAGCATAATAATCTAATTTCATTGCTTTTCTCAATAGAAAAGCAACATAGAGGAGAAGAATACCTGCACAGTTTAGATCAATTTTGGCAAGTTATATAGAATCTCATTAAATATTCATGTATTGAACTTTTTCTGGACACAAATGTCCAAGACAAAATAAAACTGCGATTTCCACACATGGACATTATGAGCTTTGCGCTTTAATAGAAAATTTGTTGCTTGGGTATTGCCAACATTTTTTCAAATGCAACATCTACCTAGAGTTGTGCCTGCTGTGCCCTCAATAATGCATTTGAAATAGATCCTTGTTACACACTGTAAGGTACTCTAGTCCAAATACATGCAGCTGCTAAGCTGATGGTGGCAGTTTTTTTGTTGTTTATGTCTGCTCTGTTTTCCTGCTTTGAATTAAGCATCACCATCTTTCCTCTCTTAAATTCCTATCTTTTCTACCAACAGTGAGCAGGAAAGTCTTGTGTTGACCACAAGGGTAGCAAACTGATTATGAATTGGCCAAGGGACTAAATACTGAACAGTAATGAACACCAGCCTGAGCTGTCTGTGAATGCTCCATATTATTTATAAAGATGTTAAGCAGAACTGACTGCCTCCTGCAGCAGTGCCCATGGGAGCAGCACCGTGAAGAATGCTAGATCTGATCTGAGGGTTTCTGCTAATTATCACAAGAGAAACACAGATCTCTTTGAACGTACAGGTGACAGCAAAGGAAAACCTCACCGGATCTGAAAAAAGAGCAGTAACAGTTGCAGTCACATTTATCTGCTTCTGCCACCCCCTTCTCTCTGCCCAAACCTGCATCAAGTGAACACAGCTTCCCACCCTCACTCAGCTAGGGTGCACAGCAGGGGCCAGACACTACTGGCACCGAGGTCACTGTGACCCTGGGACACGTCCAGCTGCGGAGGCAGCCCTGTCATGGCTTCTCCAGCTCTGCAGCACCGAGACACCTCCAGGCCAGGACAGGCACAGGCCGCTGCACAGCCTCCCCCATGCATTGTGTATACACCTGGCAGAAGGACTGTGTTAATATTTGAAAAGGGGATGGAGTACAGCTGAGCCCCTGCCTCACTCTCTGGCTTCCCACTATGTGTTAGTCTGCGGGCATCCTTTGGCAATCCCTAGAACTTGCTTTCAGAGAGGAATCCAGCATAAGTCACTGCCGTGTCATTTACTGTAAGCCCACAATATTTTGACACTGCCTGTTAAACTATTTATTAAGAGCTCATTAATTTACTTTTTTTTCTCTAGTAAGAATGGCTTAATTCTTTATGCCTGTGAACTGCAGCCTGGCACAACAACAAGGCCTGAAATTCTGTTTGATTATCTCTGTTAACAAACAAAATGAGCACAGTTTTCTGAAAGACTTTTTCAGCTTGGCAATATTTGAAATTGGCTGCTGGCTGAATTTGGTCTGTGAATGTTTGGCATTTCTGCAAATCTTCAATACTGCCAACCTGACTTTTTGCACTTTTACGAATTGTGTGTTATTATGTCTGCAGGTTCAGATAGCGGTTCATTCCAGTATTAAAATGGTTTTCTTATCCTTTTATTTGTCCTCTAACTATTATAGTCTTTGCATCCTTTTCACTTGAGAACTTCCACATAAAAGGAGGACTTTCAGCTGGATTAGCGATCAAGCATTTTTAGACTTAGGATTTCTTACAATATAAACTTAAGCACAAAATCCATTCTTGATGATGACACTCTCAAACTGTCATCTCTGTGCATAAGAAGTCTAAATCTAGACTCCAGGTGGACAGCAGTGAGCTAGGCAGCTAAGAGTGACTCTGCATGTACATTAACTAAATGTTTAAATATGTTTTGTAATACTGCCACTATCTATCATGGTCAAAATATTGACCCCACAGTGAGACAACACAGTCTTTGGAAAATATTTCTGTAAATTTTATCTTCAAACTAGAGAGCATATTAAATTTTTTTCCTGAAGCAAATCAACATCTCCTTTGATTTTGGAAAAACCTCACTGATGCTTCTGAGCCCCTTCGTTCACACACCCAAACACACCCACACCCTTTGGTTAGAAGTATTGCATATCACAATTGGTTTAATCCTACGTGGGCAGAACTATGGAACTTCTGCACATCAGGTATAATTTCCAACATAATTATGCATATATATATCCTGAATTCCTTGGTGTAGAGTGCAAGTTCTTCCACAGACCTCTCAGTGGTGTAGCCATGCTCCCCAAGAGTTCCCAGCCCATCACTAAACCTACTAGTTGCTAATCCATGTCTGCTTGACTTGTGTGTGTGTGCAGTCACTCAGGCTATTTCTCCAAGAAAGCCCTCAGTGGGGTGCACAGCAAGAAAGGAATAACTCTGACGCTCCCAGCGCAACAGAGGAGTTCAGCAGGGAACACAATCCAGATTTGGGTCTTGGTAGCGATGCAGGAAATGCAATAATGCTTGTCACATTATTCTGAATCATACCGAGGCAGATCAAACAGAGAGGGACTTCCTTTAAATTCTTTCTCAGTTTAGTCGTTTTTCAGTAGCTCTGCATTTAAAAAAAAAAGTGTTTAACCCTTAGACTTGAAATCTTAGTACACAAGAAACTGTATTTTAGAAAGACTTGTATTGCTGTCAGTTCACCCAGGAGAAAGCTAAATTGAAATACACTTTCGAACTTAATTCACAGCAGTTTGGTCACTTAGTAAATACCTACTTAGATATTGTAGATGTTTTTACTGGTGCAATATTTTATATTCAGCACATTTGAGAAGACCAGAAGTCACAGAAACTTGACTAAGCATTTCACCTCTCATTATCACCTCTCATCTTCTTGCCTTTATCAGATTATGATAAACATGAGGCCACATCGTCATCACCCAGACTGTATGGATCTTGTTGACACCAACAGGCAGAGCACAACAGGTCTGCTGAAGTCACTGAGATCCCCCCTGGATCAGCAGGCCCAGCTCCTACCATTTAATTTGCATTGCTTCAGGACAAGAGCCTCCCAAACATCCACAGGGGAAGCAAATGAGATCCCACCACCATGGAGAACCACAATTTTTTATGGCGAATTTTCTCTCCTGCTTGTTGCTTTCAGTAATTCCTGTTCATCCAAGAAATTTAAAGACACCATTAAAATTCAAGACAGCATGTAACTGGTGATGATACTCATGCACTGAATTGAGAAGCTACATGATAAAATTACCCAACCCTCTGACCACATCTCCACCTCTTGCACACTAACCCACCTCTCCTAGGATTATCTTGATGTTCCAGATCTCGGAGCAGCTTTGCACAGATGTAGCATCATAAGACATTAAATAATAATAAAAAAATTTTTGAGAAACAGCCTGCAAAGACATATTTTAATTTTTTTTCCCAGGTGAAGCAGACACATCCAAAATGATGCAGCCCTGATTTCTGGCATGGACAGTATACTGGAGGTAATTGAGTCTCTGAGATTTTTACAGCCTGTGAAGGAAAGAAAAGGTTATGCTCAGTAAAAGAAATTAAAAACTATTCTTATCAGCGCTCCCTATTAGGCAGCGAATCAACTACAAAGTAGTGTGTAAAATATTTGTGTGTGTATCTAAATACATACACACATATAAATACACATACGCACATACAGTGACCCCTGCTCAGGAATGTCCTGCTGTTTTTCAGGACACTGGGCACACTTCTGGGATATCTGCCACTTTGTCGTATCAGGACACACTTTGTTTAAATACTTTCCCAAGGGAAAGGCTTGACCCGTGGCTGCAGGCTGGAAGCTGAGGACCTTCTCTGCACTGCTATCTGCCAGGGCATTGGTGGCAGAGGGCTGAAGGCCCGGGCATTGTGCCACAAACAAATGCATCCCTTCACACAGACTGTGCAAAGCAGCACAACTGCAGCCCCTGGGAGCCTGTGAGCAGCTCCTGCACATGCTATGGCTGCTCCTGAGGGCTATCTGTGAAGCATATTTTCATAGATCCATGGTGCTCATATGTGTCCCCTGCTCACCCAGCTGGTTCTTAGGCTCTTTATTTTGGTTATTTGAAGGGGCTGTGTGCTGTTTCTCTCAGACAGTCAGCTCTGGGGCTTTGCAGTGCACATGCTCTCAGTCTGGTGCAGAGTAACCCCATCAAAGGGGAAGGACCCTGCTATCATTCCTGCATAAGCAAGGGATGGTTATCATTAGGGAAAAAAACCCTATTTGCAGCATTACTAAATATTTACCCATGACACTACTCTTACAGCCTGAATTTTAGAAATGTGTTTGTTATTTTGGAGTAATTGAATGAAGATTCGTTGGAAACCTGTTTCAAACTATGAGACACTTGCAAACACTCCCCTCCACTTCCTGCTTGCAGTGCTTCTCCTTTATAACTGCTCTGTTCTTCACGTTGTGCTATCCATCACCACAGTCCTACAATATCATTTTCATCTCTGTGTGGATGGGAGCTGGACCACAAAAGGCTTTGAAGATAGTTGTGTGGACATTCTCAGAGGCATTCTGCATGTAAAAAATATTTTTTTCCACAGTGTATTCTTTGCTATCCCTTTAGACGAAAGTCATAAAGGAGCATGTGCAAGGCACAAATAAAAAGGGTCAGAAATACCACTAGAGTGTATTTTATCTTCCACAATTGAATTAGGTAATTATTTTCAGTGTTACCTTAGTTTCAATATTTGTATCATCATGAAAACTTTTCTCAGATTTTGGACAATCCTTTTTCCAGACACCTCCTCATTGAAACCCATACCAAATCCAGCCTTCCAGCATATCATCTTCTGTTCTCCAAAGTGTCTATCTTAGGCTGCCTGCCCAAACTCTGATTATTCTCTGCAATAGTATTTCTGTGAAGATAAGAACCTGTGATTCCATGGGTTTTTCCAAAGAAACTCTTCCACAAAGCTACTAGAAATTTCATACAAGGAACTTTTTCACATTTTCCTTTGTTCTGCAGAGCTTTTAAATCTTTAAATAGACAACATTTTGTCTGTCCCCTGTCTGTCCTCCTCTTAAACTGACAAATTAAAGCATAAGTTGCACTTTAAAAATTCAGCCTCTGCAGAGGTTGAATTTTGCATTCTGTGCATGAAGAGCATATTCTATTATACCTGTTAATTCTTTTTCTGCACTCATTTTCTGGGAACCTACATTGAATCAGTATTTTTCCAGGGGGACATGCACTGGTGACTAATTTTTAATGACTTCCTACGGTAGTGTGTATCCACTGTTTCATTTCCTTCTTGCTAATGCCTGCAAATATGGCTCTCTTTATCTGCAGCTCTCTGGGAATGCTTGTGAAATTCAGCTTCTGAAAAGGATTTGTGGCATAATATCTCAGCTGGAGATATTGTGAGATAATACTTTTTCTATAGCAACACAGAAGAAATTAGCCCATATATCCTGTGGGATATTGTGAAAGCAGTTGAGAGGGACAAACTAATTACACTATCTCCTCAGCAGAAAACAGACAGATTAGGAGAGCTGCATCAGTTTAAAATTGTCTAGAAAGCTTACACATGATATTATCCGTCTTGTATATACAATATCTTCTGTTAAAATGATAAACCTAAAATCAGCATGTTTAGCATCTATAAATCAGGAGAGGACATGGATGGGTTTTTTAAAAGGCATATAAATAATTTGGCCTATTTATTTGTGTTTGGAAATCACTTACAGTCTTCTTGGAAATTTCCAACCTAAATTATAAGCACTTCTACCCAGGCTGTAGTATTCAGTAGAATCATTAATTTGTGGTTATACTGAGTATGTTCTGTTCTGATGTATTCCCAGTCACTAGATGTTAGCAAGTGCTTGACAGAATTATTTAAAAGGCAAGTACTGGAAGCATATTGTGCGGTAACTGTTGGCTAACATTGGATTTTAGATTTATTTTCATTCTATATATCTACTTTTTCTCTCTCTCTGTAAATATATGTGTTTGCATAGATGGATAGCTACAGATGTTAGGAACATACTAAACTTGCGCACATATAAATTTCAAGTGTCTCTCTATTGCATCCCCAGGAGCGCTACTTATTAGAGAAGATTTTAATTTGGTGAAGTGAGTCACTGCATGATCTTGTAAACTCACTGGTTTCTTCTTGGTTAAACACATGCAAACCATGTTTTAATAAAAACATCTAATCAGAAGAAATAAACGTGTTTTCATTACTGTCTACATGCCTGGTTTTACTTTAAAAACACTGCTATAAACCAGCAGATCCCCAGCATTACTATGTATGAAGCACAAAATATCAGTGGCAAAGTTTGAGGTGCTCCAAGCTATTTTATGAGCTTAGTGTCCCAGATTTCTTCTGGGATCACAGAGTAATTTGGCTTGTGAGAAACACTGTCCATTAGCCAACTTTCAAATTAGATCCAACTCAGACCAGCTCACACAGGGTCTTTGGGCCACGGGCAGACAAGAAGGCCTTATCCAGTCAAGATCCATTCAGGCTGCTTTCATAGTTTTCATTATTAAAACACAGGAGTACTTTGGTATCATCTTTTCAGCGCAAATAAACATTGTTAGGCATTGAAACTGAGCTATAGGTTAAAGAAACAACTTTTCTGAGATCACACAAGAAGCCTCAAGATGACATAGTAAAGATGAACCAAATCTTAGTAATTTAGATGTGTAATTTCACTTTAAATAGATAAAAACTTAAAGAGATAAAACTCCTTAAAGACAGACCATGCTTATGTTTAATCACTCAGTAGTGAATCAGAAGGCTTGATGTCTGCACCTCTCATTTTCAGGCTGTGGCATTATTGTCCCCTTCAGCTCTTAAGGCTAGCCCTCTCTTGTACCAGAAATTCTTCCTCTTACCTGTCTTGGAAGAATCAATGTCCTTTTCTCTTCTGTGTTAATAATCTCTTCCAACAATTTATTCCTATGAACATGAACTTAAGGTATCTTTATACGAAAAAGAAAAAAAAAATTCTTCTTCAAAGGGAAGAAGATAAGCAATGAGACAAAAAGTTATCACCATAAGCCACAGTGGCCTCGGCATACCAGCACATACTGGCGTGTTGTGGGAGCGGGAGATCTGGTGAGATAGAGGGCAGATCTACCCAGGTCAAAGAAAGGTACTCACATTTGCTGGAAAAGTTCAGAAGCAGTGGAAGGTGTTAGTGTCACAATTTGTGTTAGGCAAAGATCAGTACAGCAAGAGGAGTGAGAGGTAAAGAAGGAAGACATTATGCAGGGTATTAAAAGTGAAGCCAAGCACTACAGAATCAGGAACAGAGACATGATGAGATCAGGGCAACACAGTGGTAAATTAGCTTCCTTGATATGTCTTCAAGTGTGCCACAAAATATGATGTTTTCTTTATACTAATATTTGCTTTATTCTGCCCACTTTTTTTTCCATTCTCCCAAGAGATTTTGCTTTAAAATTAAACATGTTTAAAAGCTGTATTTATACAATTACCAAAAATTGGAGAAAAACAACTCATTTATTTCTCCAGTACATGGTTCTTATAAATACTTCTTCCCCAGAATAGCAAAAATTTATTCCTCCTTTTCAATATCTCTTATAGGCTTAATCTGCCCAAAAGTAGCAATAGCAGTTTCCATGTCTTCCTTTTGTTCCAGGAAAAGTCTGGACCTTCAAAACAGACAGTTATTTCCTGATAACAGGAGCTTTGTCAACAATCCAGGCCAGCTGGGACTAATTGAAACAGTTTTAGGGAGGCAATTATCAACAGATGATGCTATATTTAAGGCCGGAGGCAGAATAGCCTGAAGTTGGCTTGTGGACTTCAGATCTTGTTAAAGTATACTTAGAAAGTTCAGATAGCCTCCGTAACAGCTTGAACTTTTGTCTTGTGTTTCAGTTGTCTCATTCTTGAGATACAGTGAAAAAGAGCACAAGGCCAAGTTCACAATGGCCACTTCTAAACTATCCTGCAACAGCATCCCCAGCAAGATTGTTAATGTCAAATTCTGACAGGCACTCTAAGCTTGCCCAAGTTGCAGTACCTGAGGCAAAACCTAGGCTTCAGAGAGCCCCTCAATGTCACCATCACTCAGCAGCTGAGCCAGACACTTTGATAGAATTATGACAGAATCATGGAATGGTTGGGGTTGGAAGGGACTTAAAGGTCACCTAGTTCCAGTGCCCTTGTCATGGGCAGGGAGAGAGGGCTTCCACAGCACCAGATTGCTCAAAGTCCCATCCAACTGTTCTTAAACACTTACAGGTTGAGACATCCCCAGATTCTCTGTGCAACCTCTTTCAGTGCCTCACCACCCTCACAGTACAGAATTCCTTCTTACATTCACTGTTGGGGAGCATTTCTGATCTGCTCATAAAGTAGCCCCCAAATCCATTTCTTTTCATCTGTGCCAACACTGCTTGGGGCATTTTTCTGCCAAAGATGAAACTATATTGGTGTAGCCCATTTGCATGAAGAGCTAGTGCAGGAATCGCAGAGGGCATGAGGAGTGTACACACACCTTTCAACAGAGCCACTGGAAGGCTCCACCTCAGGCTGCAGCCCATTCTCCCAGCAAGGTATCCTCTTAGAGAGGAAGTTTGCAGCTCATAAAATGGTCATCCCACAGTGTGGCCTTTCCACACAGGTGAATTGCATGGGAATGATTTTTCAACTTGCTAACATCTCCCAGAAAAACAGGCAACAGGAAGTGGGAAAATATGAGAAGCCCTATTCCAGGAGGAACTGCAATGCTCCCTGTTCGCTGGAAGTATGGATTATTTTGAAAATATTGAGGAAAGAAGATTTATGTCAGACAAAAGACAACTGTGAAATGTTATTTGCTATGAAGGGACAGTCTTTGCTCAGGTGTCCTCAGAGCTCACTCTCAGCTGAGCAGCTGAATGCTACATCTGTTTCCGGCTCTGTGCACTGGCACAGCCCATCTTTCCCTGTGACCCAGCTCCTGCATATCTGAGGGGAAGATGTTCACTGGCGAGGTGGATAGTGTTTGTATGCAGTCCTCTGGGACTGGAGAGGGGCTGTGACACGATGCCTGGAACGTACCAAAGCTTGGCATGGCAGCAAGGTGGTGCAGGAATCAAAGGTCTGAGCCCTGCTCAGTAGGTCTGACACTCGGCAGACTAGGGCAAGCAGGGGTGAACTTTTGGCAGAACGGTGGACAGTCCTCACTGTCTTATAAATCAGTAAATACCAGGAGGGCAAGGATCCTACTCACAACATCTCTGCTACCTCTAAGGGATCTAACCCAGAGGTACTGGTTAGTATCTTTCCTGAACAGTGGGAAATGATCTATCTCACTTCATTGACTGAGTCTCCAAATATTCCAGATCCTTGATAACTGACTAATGAGTTTAAAACTGCAGAAAAAGCCTGGTTCCTTTACATTTAAGCAGCTCCTGCTGAGAAACATTCCCTTTGGCACACAGGCACCAGCTGCTCTGACAACAAGCAGCCATGGGAGAATCTGGTTTTAAGGATACCAGTTTGTTAGATTAATTTCTCCCTTTGTGGCACTCAACATGCCTCAAAACACTGCTTGAGGAAATTTTATTTTGTCCAAGTGTCTGCTTTGGAGTTTTCACTTTTCTTCCTTGGTGCTCCTTGCATAACTGCTGCTGTCCAATTAACTGACAGCATTCCTCTCAGCCCCAGCACTGCCTGTCCCACATTACCATGTTGCAAGTTTTCAGATCTGGAAGAGGCAGAAAGCTCATTTCTACCTCTGGCCTTATCCTAACTACTTGAATGCATCCATCCCTTCTGACCGCTCTGTACTGTAAGCCTTTGCTCTCCTGGGGCTGTCCTGGCACAGGGAGCTTGTGTATCACTGCCCTCAAACAAGACTTCTTTGGCAGTGCCTGCAATGCTGCTTTTCCCTGGGTACCACTTTAAAACACAGCTATGCGATCAGAGGTGAGAGAAAGAGGAGAAGAATATGTAGCCCTCTGTCTAATGTAGTCATCAATAATACAGGAAGTTCCCAAATTGAAGAGGAAAAGCCAATTTTTCCAAGAAAGCTGTGAGTGTCTGGCTTTTGGCAGTTGTTTTGTGGCATTTTTGCTGGAACCTACTGCACTTTCTCCCCATATATCCTATGAAAGATTGTCATGAGTAAGAATATCATCCTCTCTGAACAAGGATCACACCAAGTTTAAGGAAGAGATAGTTAATCACTTCTCTTGAAACAATGGGCACATTACAAAATTACTTATTAAGGGGAAACATTATGAGAGTCAGGTGCTCAAAATTGTTATGCTCTATTACTCTCTTCATTAATAAAAAGTGACATAAAAATATGGTCACATTTAGGGGATCATCTTTCTCTGTCAACTACTTTTAATAATTATTTGCAAAACAAATGAGAAATAGAAAGAGAAAACCATTTCCTAGAACGTATTTTGTTGTATTTTTAGACTGTTATTTAAACTGAGCAACAGATGAGTGTCTTTAGACGATGCATAATTATTCAAAGTTAACCAACCTGAAATCCATTACAGTGCTAGAAACAAAGTACTTGCAAAAAACTTGGCAGGCAAATATCAGGGATACTGGTTTGAATTTCTACATTATAGTGTCCTAAGGTGCAGACTCTGCCTGGAAATCTCAGAATTTAGAAGGAGAGAGGTCTTCTCCTCTGCATTACCACTGATACTTTTCTTGACCCAGCACCAAACTTCAACATCTTTCCTTTCTCACCAAAAAGTGTAGGAATTGCACGTGTCTGAACAGAGATGTTGTGTAGGATTTAGCCATGACATGGCACTGTTCCTAGGCATAAGCAAAACAAAAACTGCATGCTCTGTTTGGATAAATTCCAAAGCCATTCAAGCCACTAAGTCTTTTAAGCCAATTATTCTTTTGAAGTTCAATTAGCTGTATTCTGACCTTTCCACAAACATAATTTGGTTAGGGAAAAAATGCACAACACCTTGATTGAATGAATGATCCAAAACTTCCCAGTGTTCTGTGGCGACAATGTTATAAAACTAAAATAAGTACCTAGAGGACTACTTGTCTGCAACTTTGCAGAGAGGAAATGTAAAAAAACAAATATCTATTGTATTATAGATACATAAATTATATGTATTTATGCTCATGTCATCCAGTCTGGTAGCCCAAAGACCAATTTCCATGCTGTATTCATGGTTTCCACTCTGGAATCCCTCAGTAATAATCAGCTCTTAAGATGGTTGTCTTGAGACTATCAATGGGAAAATTTAGAAATGTAGTCACTTTCTTATAAGCCTTCTCCTCCCTTTCTGTATCTATTGTGATGTGAAATTGCCTCCATGCAGATGAAAACCTGGGCTACCAGATCTGATGCTCTTGTATTCACCCCATCATGTACAATTGGAAGTTCTGAAAATCCATGGAGTTTCCAAGGTCAAAGCTGCAGAAGTAAGTCACTGAGTTCCATATAAATCACTAGAAAAAATACTATGTCGAGGAATTTGTTCTAAATTGCTACTTCAAGCTTTCTCTTTTCATTTCCTGTTTTATTGTCCTATCAGCCTTCATTCCTTAGAGCATTGCTCTGATTAAATTTTACACAAGTTTGGAGTTGTGCCATGTGTTTCACCGGATTTGCCTATCGAACCAATGCAGTTATCCATGTCTACTCCCACTCACTCATTACTCTCTTCTAAAAAGTTTAAAATAGGGCCATATTCATTACCAAAAAAACTCCTGGGAGTTGTTACCACACACTGTTGGCTGGATATTTATGAACTTAAAAATATATTTTTCTACTTTTCCTGGGTTAATGTAGTGTAATGTGCAAAATTAAAACTAGGGCAACACTTGCTGGTTTTTAATGTTGACCAAAAAAATGAAAATAGCGTGGCACAACACCTCAGCAAACTGAAAGCAATTTGGCACATTCCCATATGATTATGCTAATCACTTGATTTTTTTTCTGTCATATTTTTTCTCATCCTCATAAATATCCCCTCCCTCGTGATCCATATTCTGAAGAGTAAAAGTATCTTGAGCCGAAAAGCCAAACTTGTCACATGAAAGCTGGTACCAAGCAGTCCATTGAAAAGTACTTATTTTTGCTAAACTTTCTATTGGTTAATAACTCTACGACTCAGCTGGGTTTTGATACCTGAAGTCATTTCTCTATCTGACAGACCAGCTTTCATCTTTTCCTTCTTTAAAACCAGGGCCTCCCAGCATCATTCTTGCTGAGAAATATTTTCTTATGTCAATACACAAAACCCAGTGCACACAACCAAAGAAAAAAAAAGTAAAAAAAATCATGCCAATGCGTGAAATACAGAAAGGAATTATCTATCTTTCCAGCACATTTTTTGTTAACACCTGCTTAGCCATCTTGCTATATTTTTTGCATTCTTGTTTTTTACCTATGCAATCAGCTGCAATGCAAAGAAATCTATAATAAATATAAATACATATACAGAGTGATAAACAAATCTTAAGTGATTATGTAACCATGTCAACATAAAAATTCAAATAACAGAGCTTTAAGAGGTGGTTATGTCTTATTAACGAGGGAACAAGAATATCACCAGTTCAAGATACACTATAGATTTTGCAGTTTCATCAGTGCATTTATGAAATTGTTTGCATTTATAAGATATAAATATGTCATTTCTTTTCTTCTCCAACATTATCTATCAAACCAAGGAAGTGTTTTCACTATTGACAAAAGAATCTCCAGCTTAACAAATCTAGTAGGTATTCGTGTGTAGAGCTATCACAGAAATTCTATTTACTAACACATGTTCCATGTGTTACATGATAGGATATGTAACAAAATACCTGTGTCACGTCACCAGAAGGTTTAGAGATTAGGTATTAGCAAGAATTCCAACATAGTTGCACCAGAAATAAAATTGTCCTTTTACATCTAAAGAAATAATCATCAGAGGGGGCTTTTGAATGGAAGTGTCTTTGCCTTTCCTTGATGACATTACAACTGGCTTGTTTCACTACTGAACAGTACGTTCATCTATAATATAAATGTAATCTTCCCTATTACTACCTGAGTATTACAGCTTTGCTCATTTCTGTATGCAGCAGCATTCATTATCTTGTTCTTTTATGCATTATCCAATTTCCCAATAGAACCTAATAGCTATAAAACTTGTCTTCACAACTTGGTCCTGAAATAATTAAAATGTATAAAACTTTTAGATATACAGTTTCATTTTATAGATAAATCAGGTCCATTCTGGAGGTTTTTTATGCCCACGGTTAACATATATATTTAAAGCTCTATTTTCTTGTTTCTTGGTGTGGTGCATCTCTGATTTTGCACTGTTACGAGTAACAAGTACCTTGCCTTTTCAAACTAGAGTCAGACTGCAATGCTTGACCTAGAAAACATGCTTATCTTTGGGGTTCACTTGAGTTTTGTGTAAAGGAAAGAAGTAAATATCTTCAAAACCAGGATAGGCTGTGAGAAAAGCATTCAGTTCTAATGCACTAAGATAGGCTTTTGCACAACTGTTTAAAAGAGACAGGGTATGCTTTTCGTTACCCCCATGCAGGACTGAGAGGTCCACAACTGTCATCTGAAAAGAGCAAAATAATGCCCCTTTCCAATGCTGCACCTTTGTTTATTTGTCTGAAAGATGAGGAGGGAGCAAAGTGTGGCAGCCACAGTTGCGTAGCTGTTCCAGGGCATGAAAGCAGGTTGGCTTTTCTTGCTGCAAGGGCAACAGTTTGCTTCCAAATGCTTGGTTACCTCAATGTGGCCTCTTGGAGACACACTTTCTTCCTCATGATCATTCCTGGGTCAATGCCACCATTGTCTTTGTGCCAGGCCAGCAAGGAAAACAAGATTAGGACTTTCCAGAGAAGGAAATCAAAACATTTACAAACATCCTTTGCTGGATGACTATAAAAACAACTGGATGAAAGGGAAACTAAATTTTAGGCAAATCAATTATTCAGGGAAATCCTAAGTTTTCATCAGGAAAATTTCAGTGATAGACTTGAGAGGACAAGATTAGCTATGCCTTGTGCTTCCAGACGAGAAAGCCATCTGTCTGCATCCATAGGGCCACCAGTGATGAATGCAAAGGAGACCCACTTCAGGAAACATGAAACCTCTCCCTACAGTTTGTGCATTTTAAAAGTGATGCTGCAAGAATCATGGTCCGGTGCACGTTTGTGCAGAGCTGCAGGACACCCTGTCAGATGATGAACTGATGAACTCAGAACCAGTGGCTCTTTACTAGGGCTCTTCAGCTTGGCTCCTGTTCCACCCTCGCCTGGCGTCCACTTTAGGAAAGACACGACCCTCCAAGGGTAGGTATGTGCCTTTCCAGCAGCAGAGCAAAGATCAGAGAACTTCAGTCAGGCAAAATGGCAGCTTGAAAATATACCAACCCACAGGCTCAGACAAAACCAAACCTTGTTTACTGCATAATTACCTTTCATTTTCCTGCTTCTCAGAACTGTCTTGTGTATTATCAGCTCTAAGAATTCCACACTAGCCATGCTCAAGCTTGTTTGAATAATGGCTTACATTCTACTCAAATTCTGCATCCACAGATAAAGCTAAGAAACTCAGTTAAGGTATACAGGAGGCAGGGAGAGAAAGAGAAATAAGAAAGCAGCAGAATTCATCCAGTCTTAGAAAATCTTGGCTGTCTCAGTTTTAGTGACTTGTAACAGAGAGAACACTAAAGAGATTATTTTAAAAATTATATTTTCAAGGCCACTTTATTTTTCAGGGAGCCTGAGACCTGACATCTGAACAATAGCAATGAACCAGTGCCCCCAAGCACACACTGGTGTTTTAAATTGCATCTGTATATCTGACTATTTACTTCAATTTCTCAATCTGCTGTTGCAGGAAATGGAATTGGTGCAGGGCATAGGTGTGTGGCGAAGTCCCCGATTAGAAATATGGATGGTGACAGGCAGAAAGCTTAAAGCACAGTGGAATAAATTCTTTTCTGAAACCACCATGTAATTACTTATTTTTGCTGACACTGAGAATTTTCTGTAATAGCAGTAATGAAGATATCAAGTACATGAGGAAAAAAGTGGTCAGCTTTGAGTCTACAGTAAATGACTGATATCTTTTGCCAAGGAAAATAATTTCTCATTTTTAAAAATGTAGCCTTTAGCATATCCCTAGTTTTTCTTCCATTTCATTATAATGTATATGCTTACTCCTGCCATTGTCCAGTCCTCTTTAATATAGTGTCAGATCCTACCCCAAATATTGATGTTTCTGCCATCTCACATTTCTCATAAGACACCAAAATGATATTACTGTCAAGGGGAAATACAGCTTAGTGTCTGGCACGTAGCTGCTGGAGGAACATACAGAGCTTCATCCAAAACTTCCAAAGAGGGGATGAAGAGGAGGACATTGGTGTTGTCTGTGTGCCTGTGAGTGCTCTGTGTGTCTGTCTGTGTCAATTTGTGTGTGTATGTGTGTGTTACACACCTGCACTGAAGTGCTTGTGCCTACTGGGTCAGTCTTCTGCTGGTTGGACCTTGGGCATGGAGCTGCAGCAGCCTCACCTCTGACAGGAGACTGTCAGATTCAGCCCTGCTTGCCTCAATTAACTCTTTATGCTTATAAATTGAAAATATTTGAATGAAAACTTTCATATATTACTGAATTAACTGAGTAACATTATCAAAAATATAATATTTGCATAGAAAGATCTTTGTGCTTGTGTTTACTGAAGTACCATCAAAATCAATATTATTTATTCCACATAATTCAGCAGTACAAATTTTACCCAGTCACTTTATACTTTTAAACATAATCATGGAGAAGAGGTTTACAAAGCAATGAACCAAAGCCAGTGATCCAAATAGGTAAGAGGCAGGATTTGGGCTTAAAAGAAGAGTGTGGCTATACATGTGGCTGAATATTCGAGAAAGCCAACAGACTGTGCACACTGTTATGGATTTTATAGAATTACCATAAAAAGCTTTCTGACACTATGAGGGTCATTGGCCAGGAATTAGTTCCTTACAACAGGTAAGCCAAAAAAAAGAAATATTAAATAATCTGCTGTGGCTCATTTGAGTAAATATACAAAATAATACAGTTTGTCCATGTGGTGGTTTGGGCCAAATTTAGAGGAAATGTCCAAAAGGAATGTCTACTGCAAAAGAAGGCAAGTTACAGCCACCTCCCCCACCAGGTTCGGGAAAAAAACCCTTTCCTTGGAGGAATATGAAAAGAGGAAATGAAAACTATCTATTTAACAAACACACAGGTAAAGAATAATAATGCTAAATAATAAAACCTCTCTCTAGGGAGAGGAAACCTGAAAGATTTCTAGAGTCCTTCTGTGGGTGTGGTCTCTCTCTCCTTCTCCTTGGAGCTGGTGCATCAGCGTCGGGAGCAGAGGGCCTCCCCTCTAAGGCGATGGAAGGTCCCCCGGTGGAGTTCTGATGTTCTGATGGTGAAACAGTCCAGAAGAGAAGAAGGGAAAAGCCGAAGGTCCCAGAAAAAACCTCTTTCCATCTCTCTGTCTCTCCGAAGAAACAGAGCTGAAAAAAACTGGCTGAAAAAGCAAGAAGCATGCTTCTTTCCCTCCTCCCACAGCAACAAGCTAATCTCTCTGTCCTTGAAGACTGTTTAAAAAGTTCGCTCAGTTTTTTTCTCTCCTCCTTCAGGCTCCATTTTAAAAGCACAGAAAAGCTCAAGATCATGTCTAGGCATGGGGTGGTGATAGGGGATACAACAGTATAAAGTCACCCCAAGACAGTCCTCTAGAGCACTTTGTGTGGCATTACAATAATGCCTTAAAACACTCCCTTGTGGTACTCCGATACTTTATCTTTTGAGGAAAAAAATGACATTTATAATTGCTCTCTTATTTTCCACATTATGACCATTAATTTGTTTCACTCCACTTTCTTCCAGTCCTCACCAGATATCTGGGAGATAATACAGGTCACATCCTCAGCTCGTGGAATACCTCTCCACTACTGTCTTTGATAACACCTTGCAAGCATGACCAGGGTGTCTGTGCACTCTCAGCTCTACTTTGGACCCAGCTGAACTTGTTTCTTCTTAAAAGACTTCTTCATACTTGTTATGGTCCCCTGCTTTGCAGTCAAATGGTCTAGTGCAGAAGAGGGACTGACATAGTTTTAGCTTGATCCCATTAGAAATTTTTCCATACTCTACTCACACAGTCACAATTCAAGCACCCACTGATGGGTGACAGCCTCCTCTCTGTCACTTATAGCTATACCCTTTCAAGTGCCTCTGTTTTCTCTTAGTGTGACTTCCACTGTTTCCAGCAGCTGCTTGACTAATGCACTTTTGTCCAGTGTAGTTATTTGGACATAAACAATGCTTCTCTTCTTTTCAAGACAAGCATCAGGTGAGCTGCTTCTCTGGGGATGAAATCCTTTAAGAGCTTTAATGCTCTCCTTTAACACCTACTGTGCACATACTGCTTGTGAAGGCACAGGTGCCAAGCAATGCCCTCCATCTTCACTCACATGTCTCTTCCCAAGTGCTTCCAGGGGCTTGTCATGCACCACTCTCCTCACTGCTTCCTGCAGGCTCCGAGTGCCTGCCTCTCCCAGGTCTCCCCCTGCAGTGTTCTTCATTCTCTGTCATACCTGTGGGGTTAGGACACTGTCTACCTTTCCTCAGCGTTCATCTGGACAGAGACATCCCTCTGCTCAGAAGATGCTACTGGCTAAATTCCAGGGCTCTGGGTGCTGTTTCCCATGGAGTTATGTCCCTCAGAATTTAGGAGCACTCATTTTTTTTGGAGACTTTGTTGCTGTTTCTCCCCATAACAGCGAGATTGCAGCTCTCCTTCTGACAGCAAAAATTAAAGCCTTCCTAGGATTTCATTTATTTCACACTTTGCCTAATAATGAATTGTAAGTACACACATCCTCTGCAGACACTGCTGTGTTTCTCCGATTGCGATATTGCAGGTTCATAGTTTGCCTGCTCTTCCAGAGTTAATTGAAAGCTGTCATGTCCTTTAGTGCTAGCCAATTTCAGGAATAAGGACACTGAATTTTTTCCACTCCACTGGCAGCCACAGCTCACAGACACAATATGAAGCTCTGATTAAACCACATTTCTGCAGTTTAAGCTCCGCTGATTGTTTTATTTGTTCTACCTTTTTGCTAAGGCTATTTCCATAGTTTATTTTATGTCTAGTACCAGGTGTAATTCAGAAACTATTAGGAAAGGAGGGCTGACAGCTTTCTGCCTCATTAGGTGCCCGGAGCAGTGGCAGTCCTGGGCAGTGCAGGCCTGCCCATGCCAGCTGCAGGTGCCCAGGGAGCCCCGCATTGCTCCTTTCTCTGTGCCAGCACAGCAGGTCATGCAGCCGCCCAGCTACCTGAATTGGGGAACAGACTTAGTTGAGAACTAAGTTGAACACAACCTTGCTGGGGAAAAATAGTTAATTTCCAGCTGAATTAGTACCCTCAGCTCGTGGAGTTGTTTTTTTGTTTTTTGTTTTTTTTTTCCCATAGCCTTCAAACATCTGTGTTAGCAAAGTGGCAGTACAGCATAGGAACAAGCGACCATTGAAGGGACCTGCTCGAAAAAAGGGTTTCCTCCAAAGAAATGCTGGTAGGACTGCAGCCTGAGGGCTGAATTCTGCCTGGCCTGAACCACAATAAAGTGCTAGAGACAGCTGCCATTGTACTGCCTTCTGCCACGAGCATAGGAAAGAGGGGTTGGCGGAGTGCTTCAATGGACCGTGACTTAAGTATTGCTTGGCTTGAATCTGAGGAGGGAAGCAGAGCTGGGGGCATCCACTGGAGCACACCTGCCAAGTTTTTTGGCTGCAGTTAAGCTTGCTAGCAGATCCTTAGGACCACACAATTTAAAGGTCTTATTTCCAGCATGCGGCATATAGCTCTTACCTAGTATCTTGGAAACCTTAGGGGAATTGTTTGGGTAAATTCACCTATTCCACAGGACTGCAATATGGAACAGCATGACCAGGATTTGTATTCATTGTAAAAGGCCAGGTGCAGTATTTTACGAATAGGTATTCAAACACAAAGCTATTTCATGTTTTTATCTGTGACTATGGTGTATTCTAACTTTCAGAAGGTTTAACTGAGAAAGGTACAGTTGCCGAAAAAGAAATTAATCACTCTGGCTGAACTTTAACACCCATTCAACATCTAATTAGTTGAATTAGAACCACTTTGCAAGAGAGTCAATCAATTCTCTGGCTTTAGCTGCCCCAATGGTTCTGAAATTTGATGATGTTATCATTACTTCAGAGGAGACACTCAGTTAGCATTTTAATAAGTGCATTTTTCCCTGGCACTTTAGCTCCGTACCAGGACCTATCATAAGTTAAAATATTATCTGCAAAATGCAGACTCTCCTGGGCCAGAATTGTGTCCACATCTGAAAACTTTCCTGGTAGAATATTCTTATTACTTTCACATGGATCAAGAGAATTATCATCAACCGAGTATCATGATGTGAAGACTGAGAAGGTAATTAAGGGGACAGAATCTGAACTGCAGTAATACCTTTGCAGGAGAAGCTCAAAATGAATTATTAAAATTCTCTATTCACATATGAATACATGGTGAGATTAAAGTGCCTCCAGAAGTTTTAAACTAGCCTTTACGTACAAACCAGATGAATTCTATGCTACCAGCCTCCTCCAAGTTAAACAAATACACTTGATGTTTCACAGGAGCACTGTCAAGTGAAAGCTGAAGATTTTGGTTGAAATTTAAAGCATACCAGATAAAAGGATATATGTACATGCAGAAAGTCTTGGTCGGCCCAAATTCTTGACTATTCACACAATTCTTTTAGGAAGAGAAAAAGGGGCTCTTGTAGCTCTGAAATTGCTTGCTCTGACTTCTAGTCTTTTTGTTTTGCTGAAAAAGTTATGTGGGCTACTGGATCCCTCCTTCTGCATTAGGAAATTAGGAAATTTTTCAGGAGATAACGTCCTTCAAGTATCTGTATGATTTTGTGTTTGAGGAATAGCTCACAATGCAGGCCAGTTCTAGTAGGAACCCAGCAAAGAGTAATGTTTCTATCACCCCTGAGGCTCTGGATTTGCAGCTTGGCTTTACAAAGGACAGATGTGAGTCTCCTAAGGCATCTTGTGGGAAAGCAGTAGGGTGGGTGGTGGTGAACGCTTTCCGGGTTTTTCCCTGGCCGAGCTCACAAGGCAGAGGCAGCACGGCAGCGTCTCCAAAGCGTCCTCGCCGCTCAGCAGGCAGCAGAGGAAACGCAGTGGAGAATCTCAGAGCCGGGTGGGAAATGCGCCTTTTTCCCTCTTCGGGCAGCTCACACCAGGTAGCCTGATCTAAGGCAAAAGCGTTCCCAAGAACAAAGGAGGCCGGAAGGGCTCAGTCCAAGATGCTTTTAATCCGACGAATTCAAGAACTAGACTGGCGAATTCAGGGACTAGACTGGCCCCGAGACGGGCGTGGAGACCCTTTTTCAAGGGAGGCGGTAACAGAAGAGGAACCAATGAGGGACAGGGAGAGGGGAGGACACAACTGGGATACAATCCAATGAGGGGGTTTGGGAGGCGGAGTTGTAACACAGAACAAATGCAGAACCGAACTTAACAGAACTTTCCAGACCAAGGGGAAGAACAATCTTCAGGGTGTCACCCAGTGGGCTGCGGCTTATAATCAGACTAAGCCACCCCCACATGGTGGAAATGGCAAATCCACATCCCAGAACCTGTCTGCCAAGTCTCTCTCAGATTGGTGACCTTCCAGCATGAGTTTGCTCTGTGTTATTCTCTTTTAAAATACTACCCTATTTTTGTGCTTTCTTGACTGAATATTCCTGCATAGATGACATAGATCAAAGGCTCTGGAAGGCTTTTCCACAATATTTTCAAACCCTTCTAGCACACAGCCACCATGGAAAAATCTACTTTTAAAATGGAAAGTTTCAGAAAAACAGAATGAAGGAAAACAAAGATTTAGAATAAATTTTTTACAAGTGCCATGAGCCAGCCTTGATGTCAGCTTTCATTCCTGTTGTAGAAACATTAGCTGCTGTGCCAGCCCAACTTCATTTGTTGGAATGCTGCAGTGCTCCGCCTTCTTTTCTGTGCTTAGTTTTGATTTTTTTCTTATGTGATAGATCTGCATAAATGTTCCCACCACATTTGTTTTCGTCCTATCCTCTCTCTGGAACTTCATTTTCCAGATAGATCTCACTAAGGTACCAAGCTCTTGGAAAACAAAACAAGCCAGCATTTCTGAAAGACGTAAATTATCAGAGATCACCATCTCTTTCACCTCTACAACATTCCCTATAGGCTTTAACAGTTCTTGTTTAAAACATTTCCGTAGATGTTACAAAAGAAAGGTGAGGATAAATGAGGAAATTGGAAATGCGCTGAGCCATCTCTGAAACATCACAGTGGCAGGGAGCAACATTTTTTATCTCAGCCATTGCCTGCAAAGGGACAAATCGGGGCTCATGTTGATGCACAGGCATCAATAGTTGCTGTCAGCAGAATTACTGCAGGATTCCTTCTCTGGGTTACAAAACTGGGAACCTCAAGAGAATGAAATATAGTGGAAAATGAGCTAGAAGATTCGCATGGAAATATGCTAGGAGATTTGAGTGAGACCAAAAAGAAAAATTAGGTCATGCAGCCAGCAGGGAAGCTATGTGGAGAACAGAGGGGCCAAAGAAGGACAGAGGCTGTAGCTTTTATCACTCTTAAGAAAGTAATGGCATTCTGGTATTCTCAGAATTACCACATCATTAGCATTTATCTGCCTCATTAAGGTACTAACTTGTTTATATCTTTGCCTATGGATCTTGGAAGTACCACTATTTCCTCAGATATGAGGACCAAATCTTATACAGATCCCATTGTCACTTTCATTCATGGAAATTATGGATTGTGCCTTTCATATAAGTAGCATTACCATATCCCTGTGCAGGAGACATGAAACTACTATTTCTCTTTTCATTTTTGAAATGTAATCTAGCAAAATCTGTTGAGTTTTCAGAAGTTTTAAGTCTACAGCTAGTAATTTAGTTACTACAATGATGCCAGCAACTTCTTGCAGAACAGATCTTTGAATCCAGGACCCTGAATTTTTAAGTAACTCCCCTAGCTCCTGAGCCATGATGGTTTTTTATAGTGCTTATGCAAAAGTTCACAAATCCCAATAATGTATGACATGATTGGTTCTTAACTTTCCTTATGCTGATCAGCTGCACTCACCTTTCTGTGTGTCCTCTTAGTATCACAGTCTACCAGGTACTTCTTATCAAATAAGCCAGCCTTCTGAGAATCCTGAGACAAACATTAAGAAAAGGAGACAAGGCCATGAAAAGGAGAGACATCTCTTACTACAAAATCAGGCCTTCAGTCACAACGCTGTGCAAAATTGTGCATTTAGATCTAATCCTTCGCAAAGAGCTTTTGCTTCCTCTCCCAGAAAATGCTCTGGTATCAGCATAGTGACCCTGCACATGCTGAAGCAAAGTCCCAGCTTATACAGATTGAGACCTCATGGTAAAAATATGCTGGTCTCTGGAGAGGAACGAGGACAACAAGCCATGCACATGGTTCAGCAGAAAATCTAATTCTCCATGTTAAGCATCTTTAGGAATTGTGCTTCACTCAGCTTAATGCATTTGTCCTTCACATTCATGGACATAAGTTTTTAAAAGAAAAAAAGTGAAAGATAATGAATGAAAAAAGAATATGCAGGGTACTGGCACAGCTAATCTGTTTTCTCTCTCAGTGTATTTATGAGACTTAGAAGAAAACATGACTTAACATGAGTTAATTTCCTTTCCATTCTCTTCCTGTTAAAGATTGCAAAATAATGAATTATAGAGTAGTGTATTCATAGTAGACTAAAATAATTTTTCATGCAGAGAATAATAAGTGTGTTGAATAGTTTACTATTTTAAAATAGTTAGATGTAACCCTGGAGGAAATATTTGTACTTGAAGGTATGAGCAAAAGCAATTAAGGTAATTCCTTTTTTACATTCCAGCCCTTTAGGATATTTATATGCCATGGCAACCAGGCCGAAGTCAATGGAGCAGATCTGAAGTTTGTAAAAATCAATGGGGAAGTTAAAAGAATCAACTCACTTAAAACTTGCTGGACACCTGACCCAGGATCTGCAATATTTCATATTCTTTGTTTATTTACAAGCATTTTAGATTTGTTTTCTGCAGTTTTCCTGGTGTGCCTTAGCTGGTCCAGGTCTGTCTCCTTCTGGGAGGAGATGAAGGTGAGTGTGGCCCAGGGGCTTGTTGAATGCAGCCCACTCCAAAGCTCAGACTGGCAGCTGCAGCAGTAGTACCCTAAGGAGGAGCGTACACCCCACAGGAAAAGCTATATTATTTGCAGGTTGTTTAAATGCAGTTTTCCCGAGGGAATGGTGTGGCCTGAGCCTCCCCAAAAGAGGATGGAGTGCCCAGTTCCCCAGCCAGGCTGCAGAGCAGGAACTTGCTCAGCTTTTGCTTTTTCTTTTATATGACATTTTAAGCCACCTGGACATCCCAAAAAGACTTTCAGGCAGATATTCCCGAGATCACCCCCTCTGCATACCCCCAGTCACAGATAACTACACTTTGCTCTCGTTTAAAACTGTTTCAGATCCCTCTACCAGGCACTTGACTCCCTCCCTGAGATCTTAAAAAGCTTGCAGCTCCCTCCCAAGCTTTGCAACCGATTGCCTATATAAGCACAGGTCTGAATGGACTTCATTCTGTAATGTGTAAGTCTATATATACACCTAATGCAATACATTGCAACAGAGCCTGCAGAGAAAGAGGAAGCTTTATTTCATCAGTGTGGCTTTGGAGACTCACAGACACCAGAAATTAGTGTTATAAACTTGTCAGCAGGTGATGTGTGGCTGCAGAATTATCCCAGCACTACCCCTTGTGTCCTTTGGATGAAACATTAAAGAATGGAAGTTAACTATGCATGACAGGCACTAAAACTATATGCTTAAATAACACCCATCCACTCATTTTCCCTATTTCATTTCAGATCTCTATCTTCTTCCTGAGTATTTTATTTAAATGCTTGCACTCTGAGTCTTCTGAGCCTTATAGGAGAGCAGCTTTTTAAATCTTTGCAACCAGACCAAAACATGGAAAAGACAACAATTTTAAGCTTACATTGAACAAGATCATCAGTTGCAAAATATGCCAAATAATGGAGAGCATTTCCCTTCTTGGCATGATTCAAATCTCCTAGCAGGGTGATTTCATCATGATCTCCCATCTCATGTCCCCCACAACAACTCCATGACATTACACTAGTTTACCCAGGAGTATCTGAGCCACATGCACAGCCCATTTAAACAAATGGAAAGCTGCCCTTTTCTTAAAGCACAAAGAAATTTCTGTGAACACGCGTCAATGGAAATATTAAATATTTCTGCCTAATTTTTATTGTTTATCATATATCTACATAAAATAAACATATAGTTTCGTCCACTGGAAAAAACCTATATCATTAATTGAGTAAAGATGAAGAATTCTGTTGGTTTAGCTGGAATATGCAGCAAAATGCAAACTAATGTGGGTTTCTGGGTTTGAGATACTTTCCCTTTAGAAATATTAGATATAGTTTATATATTTTCAAATTTTCAATTTTCATTATTGTCAAGAAGACATCTTTATAAAAAACAGAAAAAAAAGCTGATCAAACTGGGTAGGCTATCTTTTCAATTTGAGGAAATATTTCTTATGAGGCATTTGGAAATATATAGACCTTCAGTGAGAAAATTAACCTTAGCAATATAAAATAAAAGCAGTGAATGCAATTGTATTAATCATCTTTATAATTTTGAGAATTGTGTTGTCAGTATCAGGTCTGATATTGTCTGATATCAGGCACTTCTCTGTAACTTCTCTAAAAATTCATAGTTTCCAGGTGGGAGGAAAAAATGATGTTCAAATTAACAGGTATGGTCTCTGCAGCTTACAAGGGAGCAATCTGATGTTTGTGGCAAAAGTATTTTCAGCATTTTATGTGAGTTACATTCTATTTCCTTCTCAATAACGGTGCAACAATAGACTTGCAGTACGTATTTGCTGTAACTTAATATGATTTCATGTAAAAATCAGAGTTAAGAAAAGCTGTAGAGGTCAATTCAAGCAATTCAAGCTGATGACGGTCTCCTATTTCTTCCTAGAGAAACCATAAACACATGTATGATACTTAGAGTCATGCTGAACGCCCTGGTGCTGTAGGGTGAGTGTGAAAGGCAAATTTTCCTAGCTAGGCCAAGATCAAGAGATTTTCAGTGGAAATGAGCATCCATTTTAAAACCTTTCTCAGCTAGACAACCACACATCTGGTTGCCAGTCAAGGGAATCTGTCAAGAACCTTTCCATAAGGGCTGATAGCCATGCACTAAAGACACAGTACAAAGCTGAGAACAATGGGTAGATCAGTCCTGGAACACTTGTTTGGACCTACACATGGGTCTAGTGTTATTCTGAAAAGGCTAAAACATGGTGTGGAAGGAGAGGAACGACAGTAGTAGCTTCGTTTTTAACAGAAGTACTGATCTGGTCTGATCTGAAATTAGTATAGAAAGTGCATTTTTTACGTTTTCTTCTTTACTGAAAGTCTTTCAAAAACAAATGTCATCTTGCAGCTGGAGGTAAGGGGGAAATTGCTTCTACAGCTATGATGCCTTTTGTGCCCAGGGGCAGTACTTTCATATCTCTGTAACACTCATACATCATGGGAGAGATCCTTATCTGGTATAATTGACATAAATCTGTAATGTTCCCCTGAGGATGAGCACAGCAGCTCTTTCTCTGCACATTACTGCTTCCTGTGCTATTACAGATCACTGTACCTAATGTTATTTGACTGACTTTGATTCAATCTGCGCAGTAGCAATAATTAATGATGACATATATCGAAACATCTTTGTAAATATTTTCCGATGTTTATTTGTCTCCAGAAAATGTTGGTTGGTCTTGTATTAATTGGACATTATCTCCCAGAATGTTAGATGGATTAAAACAGCTTTCAACCTTCATAATGCAGCCTATCAAATGCAAACACAAGTTTGCTTTTCTATAAACAAACTGCCGTTCTGTTTGTGATGATACCTGCACGTACTGCCGGAACAAATGACAACAACATAAGTCTATAGCTATCTCCTCACAGCTGTCAGGAGCACATTTGTGAAAGGATCAAAATGTCAACTGTACAGATTTGCTGGAAATAGTAGAAAAGCACAACAAAGAAAAGAAGGAATTCATTAAGTGTTTGGCTACTACAAAGAAAACCCTACTAATCATTAGTACTGCTTTTCTCTCCAGTTTTCTTCTATCCAAGAAAGTGTCAAATGTTCCCATAGGAAATTTTACTCAATTTTTCTTAAACAGGGCCTATTTTATTTATAAATTAATATAAACTACTGTCAGCAGAGTCTACCTTTAATAATATAGATTATTAATAATACAGAAGATGCATTCCAGTATACAAAGAAAATGATGATTTATGGCAGATGTAGAAAGGCTTTTGCTATATGCAGGGGTATCAAAGCCAACAGTTTTTTGTCAATATTTTCCTGCCCTTTGTTTCTCTCAACATTTAATGGTGGAAAATTTTTCAGAAAAAGCTTGGAGGGATGTGTGTCGTGTGTATGTCTGTGGTCATTTAATGTACCCATGGGTGTTAGGAGAGGTTTTTTTTGTAAGGATTGTAGATTGAGGTAGATTTGGAAGGATTGAATAGAAGTTAAGCTATCTGAAGCAAATTATGGTTTTGTAGTTAGGAAGAAGAAGCTCAAGAAGCTGCAACAATTGCCCACAGAAATGAAAATAGGACCAAAAGGAGAAATATATATATAAAAAAATTAATTATATTTTTATCTTTCAAATTTCTGGGGCGTATGACTATCACCTTCATTCTGCTATGAGTTTGATGTCACAAGAATTCTGTTCTAAGTTGAAGCCCTGTAAGTCATAGGACGAGTTGCTGTTTCATGATATAATACTGAATAGTTCTGTGTTTTTCTACCAGAAAATGACAAGCAGAATTTTAAGCCTGAGTTCTGAAAATAAAGCCAAATATCTTTGACAGTCTTCTAGATACCACTGTATTTTGTCAAAGTAATCAGCCTAAATTCAGCCTCAGAATAAGTCAACTAAACACAGCAGCATTGTAAGAGAATGAGCTTAGCATAATGGAATTGAGGTCAGGATAGTATTTAGTTCTTGTCGTACGTGGTACAACATAAAACTGCAATTTTTAAAATGTGTTGCATTCCTACTTGGCAAACACCTTTGCTGTTTAAGGAGTAGGTCCTCATATGTCATAAACTTATACATTTTTAAAACCAATTAAATGAAATTTTGCTTATTTGCTTCAGTTATGTGCCTATTACTTGACTGATTAGAAAGAGCTACACCTCAAGATGATTTTGACTTAGAAGTTCATATGTAGAAGAAATAGTACAAGAAAATGGTGATACAAAATAGGACATGCTGATTTCTTCTAATTTAGTTGGTTGCAAAATAAGCCCAGGATTCCCAGTAGACAGCAGATCTGTAGGTTTCTTATTGGTGTATCTCCGTTGGTGCTTTAGTTCAGAAAAGTGCACAACTCCCAGAACTCCCCCATTTAACACATTTTCATTTGAGTCATTTCAGAGAGCAGACTTGGATTCCATTTGGATGAGCTAAGGCAGAAAACCTATTCTGGGAGAGCACCTCAGTAGCACCAACCAGGAATGAGCTTCAGTCCAGGAGCTCCAACTATTATTAGCATAATGTGCAACTCCCCAAACCTTTGTAGTGTGGATATCGTGAGAACAGCTTCTGATCACATTAATAATGTAATAAAGCTAACTACCTAGGCAAGGGAATCACCATGCCAAATTTTTTGATGATTTTTTACATATTTCTGTGTAGAACGACACTTTGAAGAATATTTTCCTGTGGTTCTTCATCCCTAGCAATATCAGCAGAGAGCATGAAGAATTTTTTTGATGTATGCCAGCAGAATAATGAAAAACTTCCCATAGTGCAGTGCTGTTATGGGCTAGTATCTGATTTCAGAGCTAGAAATGTCCACCTTCAGAAGATGAAATTCTTTTTTTGTGTTTGTGAGATCGCCCTAACACCTACGGAAACACAGGTTCTGTGTGTCAAAGGAAGCATTCCAGTAACAGTAAAACCTGCAGTGAACTCAACTGGCAGAAACTCTCATTTTCAGCAAAGTTAGGCCTAGGCGACACGGAGCAACGCTCCTGTGTTACTGACCTTGACAACAACCTCAGCACTTTCTTCAAGATTTGTCGTGGGACCCTCCCCCCGTTCCCCTGGGGGGAGGGGGGGATACTCGAGTGGATCTGGGCTCTGGGACGGGGTCTCCCTGCCCCTGCATCTGCCCTGGTCACATGGAGCCCAGGGCTGCATTTGGTTGGTGGGTTGGTGTCCCCCTGCGAGGGGAACTTGGGGATTGTCTGGTGACTTAGGGAGTGTGTGTGCTGTTTCCCAACGATGCGGACGCCATTAAAGATCTGCTGAAACTTCCACAAGATGAGTCTTTCCTGATTCTTTCCGCGGACTAAGCTGTCTCCAGGAATGGTGCAGATATCGCACCGCAACAAAGATTCCTGTGGGAGTGTGAATTGTCCCCGTGGAGTTTTCCGTGCGACCCCATGATCAATCTCATGTTCCCACTAGTGGACATTAAGTAGCATTCAGCCTTCCTAACCAGCCTCAGCAGCATCTCCTCCAGCTCGTCAGCACCCTCTCACTCAGCACATTCACAGGCAGGCCATTCTCCAGCGTGGGTGAGGATGACAGAGGTCACGTACAATCTTAAACCACAGTGGAGGTGCTGCAGCAGAGAAACAACCTGTTGCGCCAGGTGTATGATGACAGGTATCATTTTCTGAAGTGTCTTTGTGACTAAACACAAAGCTGCTGCTGAAAAATTGCTAGAGCTTAGATAGCTAAGAAACAGCATTTTTGGAAGAGATCATTATGCTAGGTCAGTACCTTACTGCAGGAATTGGATGCACCCAGAAGTATTTATACCTGGGACCTTATTTTAATCTAGAAAGCAACTCTGCTACTAAAACTGTAATTCTGGTTGAATTTGCCCCTATCTCTCACTAAGGCTCAGCTAACGCACAAAATTTACAAAGCGGTCGCAGTATTTTGAATAAGCAATTCAACGAGAGCAAGAAATTATTGCAAATACAGCAGCTGCCTTTGCTTTCCAGAGATAGAGTATGCTAATGTGTTTAATCTCAAAGTCTGACAAGGAAATGGGGAAGGAAGAGGGTGTAGTAGCCTGTTGAAAAGTAAATGTTAATAAAGTTCTTTCAGTCAAGCAAATCCAATAGAAATTTTCATTCATTTTTTCAATTAATTAAAAATGTTTCATTTCTACAACCTGATTGTGAACTTTTCTTATATGGTTCTTTAACACTTGATTAATAATATTCTATTGCTTAACATTTCATTGTACGTAATGGCCTCCAGCCACCACTCTGTATTTCTTTCCACAAACTAACAACTTTTGGGCCAAAGCACAGATTTTGGGGACTGATAAAAAGATATTATTTGATTCTAATCTGTTTTTAAAATGAGAATAAATAGGTTTTAAAAGTTCCATATCAGCTCTAAAAATAAAGCACCTACCACACTCACACAATGCAGCTGACACAAGAACAAAGTAGTAGATGCAATGTCTGCAATAATAGAAATTAATTTAAAACAAAACCAGTTAGTAAATCTTATTCCTTATGAAGGCCTCTGTGCTATTCCTTTCTAAAAGATGTTTAAACAAGCAGCTCCAACTTAACACATTTCTCACTTTAATAATCATATAGAAAACTATTCCCTGAATCCTTTCTAAAAAACTGTTAATGAAACTTAATAATGTGAATTGTGTAGTGCATTTCACCTGTTATTTGGGGAATTCTGGAGGAATGGCAAGGAATGAAACAGTAGTAGTTAATGATGAACTTCATGTAACTTAACTTGAGCTATCTAAAATCTAGAGGTCTAGCCTAGGTCAGTTTACTGTGTGCTCTCTGTTTTCATACCAGTTGGAGAGTCTAAGATCCTGGAAGCAGGTAAAATCAGTTGTCATTTAGAAATGTCTTTCCCCTCTCCATTGGCTATCAAGTGAGCCCAGATCACATTAGAAACCTAGAGATTGTAAATGGCAAGACTGCATAAGATGTATTCTACAAAAAGGAATGATGCAGAAAAGTCAGATTCAGAGATTCGTTGAACCTGCACTGTAGTTATTCCAAATCTGGTGCTCTGGTATTTCAGACTCAAAACTATTCTTTACTTCATGTTATTCCAAAATTGTGATTATGTAATAAAATCCAATATTCTGTGACCAGAATTAAAAGCGAGGTAAGTATGATTTTAAAAAAATCAAATTTAAAAAGCCATTTAAGGATAAAATGATCAAGAAACCCATGCCAAGTTCTTTTATTTATTCTAACTTGAACAGTCTTTCATCGTGTGAATAAATGTATTGACTCCACAATTTATATACAATCTCTCTTCATGCACACACTATGGACTCTTCTTCAACTTCACAAAACAATGCATTTAGTAAATGAAAGGATCTCTGACGGTGACTTTGACAGTTTGATAAGTGAATACTCCTTCTAGTCCTCTAGGTGAGTTGACATTTTCATCTCCCCTCAAACTGCAAGAAAAATAGTCTTTAAATCATGTACCTGGGAAAACACCATCATTTACTTGATAAGGCAACAGTCAACATATTTTCGTAGAGTTTTAACCCCAGAAGCTGACCAAGCTTTAGCTTCACATAGGGTTGTAAACTTTCACCTGGTGTACTGTCATCTACCATCAATAAAAGTTTCTAGTTTTCTGGTCAAGACATATTAGCAATGGGTTTGTGTTAGCTGAAGAACAATAGAATTCCATAGGAAACCATTATTTTCTGATTCCAGCACATAGTTTTTGCTGGACCTCACAAAACCTAGGGATAATGTCTCTATTGCTCTTTTACTGCCAAAAGATGATGAAAACACAAAATTACAAGGAGGACATTGGAAATTTTAGTAGTGATGTTTTGAAGTAAAAGTATCATTGTTTCAGGAGCTTTTTAAATGGTTTAGCTGACATAAAATATTGACATTATTTTTGCAGTTCCTTGTCATATTCAGGGATATATTGGTTTAATATAGCTTTGTCAAATCAATTCCCTCTCTAGTACGATGTAGCAAAGTATTTTTATTTAATTTGGATAGATGTTGAACCATAATATCGAGTAATTATGGTGGTTACATTTGCTACATTATCCAAAATGTTTTGCTCAAGAGTATCTTGGCACAGTAACCTCAAGGAAGTAAAATCTCCATGGTAGAAAGTGACAATTTTTTAGGTTTACTATGAATTGATTGTCAGAGAGTTATAACCAGATGCAAACGTTGAAATCATAAACCAGTCAAAGACAGGTCTTAAAACTTTACTTCGGTGATCTTTAACATAAACAAAAAAGCAATAATGTTTCTAATACAAGTTAACAATACCTATCTAGAAGTTTCGTTTCATCAGTATTCTGAAATAGCTTTAAGACACCAAGAGAAATAGAAATAAGAAACTTCTGAGTGTAAACAGTGTGTGTATGTACTTATAAAACCCATTTCTTTAAAGTTTTTCACCCCTTTCCATCTATCTGCCTGTTCATCCATCTTTGTTTGTGGGAATTTCACAGACAATCAAATGTCCCTTCTCAGACACTTGGAAGAAGTCTCATATACTTGTTTTGGAAAACAATGAGGGAAAAAAATCACATAATAAACCCAGAGGATAAATAGAGCCTTTCTGAATATAAGTAATCACTACTAACAAAATGAGACCTCTACACACAGATTTTGCTATCTCCACCTTATTGCTACTGCAAGTAGATTTCAGAGGAATTGTCCCTGGTACAGTGATGCCACAAGGCTGCAACCACTGCCAAAGGAACTCAGCATAAAGTATTTTAAAATAATGCATGGCACATCAGGTCAGGAAGACTAAGAGTTTAGATGGGTCTGGTTTGTGGATGGGTGGGCCAAAGGAAAAAGAAGGAGCTGCTCAAGGGTCTGAGAGGGCTGGAGGATGCCAGCAGTGTACTACGACTTCAGGGTGCCTAAGTGACAAATGGACATAGTCCTCTTTAATTCTGTCATGCTCCCAAGAGCAGACAATGCTTTACTAAACAGCAGTGATTGTTACAGCACAACTTCTTCAGCTGAAGTGGCAACAGATTTTGTTTTGGCCAAGAGAGACATTGCATCTCCTGTTCTCTGAGAATAATTGTCACTGTTTATGATACGAACTCCTGACATCTACACGAAATCTCCTAACTCAGTTTCCTGACAAAATGACCTTATTCTTGCAGGTGACCTAAAAGAAGTAAACAAACATAAAAATTGTTTTTACTTGAGGCACGTCATCCCTTATGTTGTCTGAAGTAGCAAAAATTAAGAAATACCCAGCATGTAATAATGAAAATTGTCTTAGAAAAATAAAAGGGTACTGAAATGAGGAGAATAAAGATGCATTTACTTGGTGCTCTCTGAGAGCACCTGTGCTCTGGGATTCTGCTAGTTTTTTGTCCTGACTGAACTTTAAGTGTTACCTTTGTGGGTAAGCATGTGCTGTGCCTTATTTCAGGCCAGGAGCACAAAATAACACACTCAAAGTTTTTATCCCTGAGATGTTCCCTTACTTTATTCAAATGACACCATGTTTACAATGAAACCCATTTTTACAAAGGTAAAACAGCCTTTGATTTCTCATGTTTGTCTTCATATTGACTGCTTTTATAAGTATTAGGTTTTTGCCTTGGAATCAAGGAAAATAAAACAGCAATTGACACTGGAGAGTGACCTTTGAGCTAGCTATGTCCTAGAGTAGCAAAACAGTGTAACTGTGTGCCTCTTTTAAACTTTCCCAGAATCCCTTATTCCCATTATTGTCTGGTGCACTTCCCATGACATTCACTATTTGAGTCTTTATATACATAGGATTAATTTGTTTATCTTAGTTATTCCAGAAGCCCCAGATTTTCAACTCAGTGTTTTCCAGATCACCTGCTCAGTGACCATTTATGTGTGTTCTCTAGCAGACTTTGAAATTACTTCTGTTTCCATTAATTTCATCTCACATCTTTCTGCTGCAGTTCATTGTTTCTACTAAACAATGTATTTCTAACATAGACCCCTTTAGCATTGCTGCAAGAGATGTCAGGAACATTCTTTGTTACATTTGGCTCCTTGGCTCCTATTCCATTTTGCCTTTCAACAGTGCTTGTATCCTGAAAATAAAAGAAAATCTTTTCCATTAGTACCACATAAACCTTTTCCTGTTGCCTCCAAGGCATGAAGCATGCCTTCTCGTTCCATTTTCTCTTCTTTTGGTCTCTACACATTCAGAGTCCTGCTCTCCCCATCACTATATCTGCATTTCACAAGTTCTGGGAAATAAAGCTGTAAAGCATATCCTTAACTTAATGTACATATATAAATATTTGTATATGTCTTAAATAAAAAGGAGAATGCTTTACAATTGAATAGCTTTCAGAAAATTTTAGCATGTCAACGGCCTTGTCCCATTTATTTTACTGCCTTCAAGAGTTTTGCAAGGGACTAGTAGGATCTTCAAAATGGAGCATGTTGCCTCGTGTAAGAAAACACATAAAACCACCAGTATCTAAGAAAACCCATAAACTGTCCACAGATAGTCTGCCCAGACTGCCAGAGTGTGTCTGGAAACACCAATACACAATGAAGCAGACAACATGAGAGATCCTCTGAGGTTCAGAGGGGACATCTTATTAACCATGCTCCACCATCCTGCTACCTGAATTACTCTAGGCTGCCCATTTAAGTAAATTTCCTAGTTTTCCAACTCATTTTCCTAATCTTTTCTCAAACCAATTGAAATTCAGGATTCTTGGGAGACAGTTTTATGGTGATTATCCTGGGTATCTCACAATTTAATCCGAAATTTCACATACAGTGGCAGTCAGGGTAAGATCTCCAGCATTTTCCGCTTCCTGGCTCTCACACGGGCCTTACTCTGCCAACCTGCTGGCACAGCAGAGGCTACTGCTGCTGAGCACTGCCCCTGCCAGACTCTGGCCAAATGTAAGGAAGGCACATGCCAGACTGGCATGCATGGTATGCCCCAATCTCATTGGGATGTATGACTCCTGCTGTATTAATAAAAACTGATTTATACAATTGCAGATGGTTCTGCTCAGTAATGATCCAGTCAGCCACAGAGGGAGTGGGAGAAAGTCATCAAAAATAATTGAGTTCTTGCTCTTAAGCCTCTCACATTCATCTGCAAATCCTGCCCTCTATCTTTCCAAAGAAACTGCTGGACACATAAAGCCTGCTAATGCTGTGTTAATATGGGCCTATAACTGGCGTCTTTCTGATAAGTCTAGTAATGTCTGAGGTGTACCAGCTCTCTACTACTTAAATGCTGAATGTATTCTAAGAAACCAGGGAGGCAATTTAGCCTCTCATTATAGATGTCCAGCTCATTTTAGCAGTAACAGCTGCTTTAGTTTTTAAATGAAATTGTTAACTTTTAAATTCCTTTGCAAATTTGTGAGTTTATCAGGAGAAGAACAGGTTTTAAACTTACTTCTGCTTCTTTACACAATAGTGTTAGCTGCATGCTAAGATTTTGTGTGATCTGAAGAGGAAAATAAACTGAGTGAACATTCCCTGCTGGCTCTATTCCAGTATTGCTCATCTGTCTGGTTTTGACAGGTTGGAGACTGGACACAAGTACAGTCTGGTTCCCACAAGAACACAGGAAAACAGCTCTCTGTAGGGGTGTCTCAGCCTATTCTTAGGCTGCAGCCCCACATTGCCAGCCAAAGCCTGGCCAGACAGTGGGTGGATTTCCCCGCCTCATCTGCATTGGTTCTGTGTTACAACTCCGCCTCCCAAACCCCCTCATTGGATTGTATCCCAGTTGTGTCCTCCCCTCTCCCTGTCCATCATTGGTTCCCCTTATGTTACCACCCCTCTTGAAAAACGGGCTGCCTGCCCATCTCAAGGGAGTCTAGTTCTAATTTCTTCAGATAAACAGCTTCTTGAACTGAGTCCTTTCCGCCTCCTTTGTTCTTGGGACGCTTTCTGCCTTGAAATCAGGCTACCTGGGGCAAGCCACACCGAAGAGGGAAAAAAGCGCATTTTCCCACCCGGCTCTGAGATTCTCCGCTGCGTTTCCTCTGCTGCCGGCTGAGCGGCGGGGACGCTTGGGAGACGTGGCTGCGCTGCCTCTGCCTTGTGAGCTCGACCAGGAAAAACCCAGGAAAGCGAATAGCTCTCTTCCTGTGCTATTACAGTAAACTGTCACAAAACTCACATTCAACCTGAAGGTACTCAGGAATCTGGAATTAAAATATTTGCCATGGTCCTCTTAATATGCAGTTATCACTAAGGATGTTAGTGAAGAATGTTACCTCTGGAAACATGGGTGGACATGTTAGATACAGGAAGCATCTCACAGCTACAACACTGTAGCATCTTCTCTCTCTTTCAGACCTGAAATTAACAAGACATTAAGATGATTCTAACTCACCACAAAAACACACACTGTAAGCACTCACAGTTGTTTGGGTCATGCTCATCTGTATCTACTCCTTTCCATCCTGCTATCTTTGAAGCCTTTCCTAGCTCCCAAAACGCTATGGATATGATTTACCCAGTCCAACTCACACCATCTGCCTCCTCACCTTACGACTTTGACTAACTTTCACATTTCCGAGTTTCCCTTTGCTTTATCTCTAGTCTTGCTGATTGCTTTTCCCTTAGTATGACTACCCTTTTCCCAAATACTGTGTACTTTCCGTGGGGATTGGCCTGAACTCCCTATTGGTGTTCCTGTTTGTCATGCTATTAGTACTGGTTGAAGAACACTGCCGAGGCATCAGAAAGACCTACTGATGGGCTTTTAAGTCTCCATGCATATGCATTTCAGTGTAATGTTTATCAAGTACTTAATTAATTGTAATCTGCTTTGTTGTGCATTTTGCTTGGTTTTCCCTCGCATAAACTAAAATCAGCAAAACAAGAGTGAAGAGGGCTGAGCAGAGATGTTTCTCATGCCAGTGGCTTTTGCTTCCCATGAGAACCCACACAGCATCCTTGAAGCCTGCAGCTGTAGGGGCATGAGACCAGTGGTACCAGCATAAAAGCAAGGGAATGTAAGGGAAAACTGCCTGTGTAGCTCCAGGCAGCTCAAGTGAAAGGTTGTAGAGCTGCAAATGCTGACCTGTAATATTACACATCCTGAAGCACTAAGGCACCTCAAGCACCATACAACTTCATTATCTGTTTACCTTCTTCACCCCATATGTGATTTCACAACCATCTGCCATCTTTATCTCTTTTCAGTCAGAGAAGTCTCATTAGTCCGTCTGCATGCAAAGTCTGCCTGGTGTCTGTGATCATCCTTATCACCCTTGTCAATGCCATTTTTGATTCTACTACAATCTTCTGAGAGCCTTGCATTAGAATTATAGTCAATTTTCAAGACATGGTGTGTGAAAGTATTATAGAGTGGCCTGGTGATGTTTTCTGTTTCATTTTTCATCAGCTAAATAATTTCTACCATTGTAGTGTTTTTTCATTGAAACAGAGTAATGCAATAAACTTCTTGTTTTTATAACCCCTGAAACTTGTTCACAGTGAGCAGAATCAGCCAGCTAGTTCTAATATACTTTTAATCTTTACGTTTTTAAGCTTTTCTACATAAATTATGCCAACTGAAGCTGAATCACCACATGAGCTGTGGGTACTCTGAAGGTCAGAAATCTGTATGTATGCAGACATACAAAAAGTCAAAGAATATTTATTCAAATCATTTTGGCAAAGGATATTCTACATGGATTGAGAGATATACACACAATTCTGCAGTCATTTGATCAGTTAGGGGAGAGGACATGTGAGGTTTTCTAATTCTTAACACCCATTTTCCTTTAATAAAGTTCCTAAAACGTAGGCTTCTCTTCCAAAATACCTAGAAGTGCTGTTGTCACATTTCATGCAACCAATCTTATGTGCAATTCACTTAGATCCAATGACAAAAAAAAATTTTCAAGTGAATATTCATTTATTGAAGCTTTATTTTTGGGTCACTGAAGAGGAAATATAACAGTGTTGATGTTTGTACATAAAGTGAATAAACGCAGTCCATTCATGACATGTGAGTGCCATTGATTCTCTTGGCCTACCATTTCTGATGTGGAAGCTAGAGAACCATGCATAAAATCAATGTATTCCTGCTTGGGTGTGGAGAATCACAGCATTAGCCACATCAGCCCAGTACTAAGGAATTTCCAAAAGCCACTGGGGACCTGATCTGAAGGTCTGGCTCCCAGGCACTTCAGGGATTTGAATCTGCTTCTCAATGCAATGTGAAACTCATTTGCATTTAAATTCCCATTGTAGCAAAACATTTTATGCTTCCCGTGCAGCTGAGATGGAGTAGAATGTGTCACTGAGAAGAAAGAAAAATATTTCAATGTTTTGGAGACTTTGAGGTGACCCCCATCACCTCCTCCCCTGTCTCACTCACACCAGTGTCTTGGAGGCCAAAGTGCCCCTTAGCCTGAGGGTCAGTTTCTCATGGCGAGCTGCAGCCCAGTGAGTGGGAACGGAGCACCCTCTGTTTGGCATGCCAGCTGTTTGCCTGCTTAAATATAATCTGCCTAAATAATAACCTGCTTTTCTTAAATTTGAGCTAAAATTTATTTTAAACTTCTTCACAATGTAAAATCCAGACAAGTAATTCAATTCCTCAGACTTGTAAAAAACTCATCTCTAATTATGTAAAATTAATGCAGGCAGGACAGAAACCTCTCATTTGTTGAAAAATGTGGTTTATTGAATATGTGAATTCAGGCAAATATAACAAATATTCTTTGTGAGTAGAAAAATGGTTGTTCCTCAAGTTGAAATGCTTTGTTTTGACTTATTTTAGTAACATTTTTTTAATTTTTTTTTTTAGACAACTTTTCTTTTCAAACCCTCCAGAGCCTGGGTGGGCAAAGATACTTTCTAGAGGTTCTATTCCAACAGCTATGTGAGATGGGCTCGCTGCAGTTCTCTGTTTAGATGACTCCCTCAAGTGCCTTACACCATTTGGAATGAACATGGCTATGCCTGTTCTTCAGAGACAAAATTGAAGAAAAACAGAAGTCCTTTGAAAAAGAAAAGAAGCAAAATCATTCCAGTTAATAGTGTAGCAAATGGGAGTTATGCGGAGGATCTCATAAAAAATGTAAGACAGGACTTCAGGGGTATATAACAACCTCTGTATTCACACTGAAAAAAAACCCGGCCTAGTTTAGCTCTTAGATTAACAGATTGTTAAAGAAAAACACAGAGAAGCTGTTGAATTTCCATCCTTGGAGTTATTAAACCCTCAAATGAATTAAGGCCTGATCAGCCTGACCCAAGCCTGAAGATAGCTCTGTTGTGAGTTCAGGGCAGGATAAAATGACTGCCCAAGATCCCTACCAACCACAACTATTCTGTGAATGTGCTTCTCAAAATCCTTCTACATTACTGTAGAAATGAGAAGGAACAATCAGAACAGAAGAAAACTCCCTCTTCCCTCTCATAGTCCAGTCTTTTAAGATACACTTTGGCAAAGTTACCTTCACCAGTGAATACTATTCCAGGTCAGGATTAAATTGTGCTTGCTGTTTTAAACGGCATGCCGAGGAAGAACATCAGCTCTGAGACTGGCTCTGACTGAGAAACATCTGTCCTTTTCCTAAGCAAAGCACTGTCCTCTGCTTCCTTGTCAAACAACTTTCTCTTGAACACAGGGGAAAACTAGAAAAAAAAGAGGGCATTCCAATTCTAGGGTACAGAGCAACCTTCAAGAAACAGGAAACTGCCCTAGAAGACTGAACATTATGCCTATTTGTTTGCTTGTTCACTTTCAGCATGTGATACAAAGCTGATGGAGATCTCAAGCCCGATTTTCATGAGGGCAACCAAGTTTAAATGCACAAACCCTAGCAGGAGAAGAGAAATAAGCAATTAGCCCAGCACCCAGGAAATCCTTCTAGCTAACTGCATAGCTCAGAAGTAATTAATCTAAAATATCACATTTAAACTAAAGTAAGCATTAATAAAATATTAACATATTTAAAAATAATATGTTCAAATATTTCTTTACACAATTGCAAACAGCAGAGAAAAGTAGCAAAAGATTGTGTGAGATAAGCTATTTTTCAGTAGAAATAGCTGATGGGCTAGGCCTACAAGGAACCACGGTATCAGAGTGAACATGAGCCATCAGTGTGTAGAAGAGCAATGGTATCTTGCCTTGTATCAGAAATAGTGTGGCCAGCTGAACCAGGACAGTGATTGTCCTCCCATACTGTATATTATACAATATAGTTGTATTTTGCAGATCCTATTTGGAATATTGGTCTCCAACAGGGAGAGCATCCTTAGTGGTCTGACAAGGATTTTGAAAGTAGTGAAGTGATATTCCATTTTTAGACTTTGCTGAATCATTGACAGAGTCACTGTTAATACCTAATTTTAGGACACTTTTATTATTAACAAGAGAAATTCATTTAATTCTGAGAAAACAGGACAACATCATTGGATTTCTCTCACTAAATTTTTCAGAGCCATTCTCCTGCTGACTTTGTGAGTCACCCACAAAAATCACTTTATTTCTTACAATATACTCTAAAGTAATGTAACTGTGCATATTTTCCCACTTGTATATGTCCTTACTATACCACTACACTGATACACAAATAAACAACGCAAAACCAAACCCAAAGACGATGACTATTATTCATTGTCATTAACTTATTCTTTATCTCTGCAGGTGGTCCCAAGATACGAACACAGTCTTGTTGAGTACACTAAAAGGTCTGTGGCAGAAATGCTAAGCTTAAGATCATCATGAATCTACCCTGTATCCCCTACCACATTCATTATGTATCTTCCCATTTCTGAAGAAAAATCCTCTTTTATCAGGTAAGTCTGCTTGGCCCCAGAACAAAAAGCATCCCATATGTTGAATAAATGGGTAAACCACCCCGCGCCAAACTTAAAAATTAAAAAAAAAAAAAAGTAATATTTTAAAAAAATGTGATGTATGCATCTGAAGTTACTTCTTGGTTTGGGCATGTCTATACATCTGAGTGCTTGCAGTGGTCATAACATGATACCAGAGGTTTGGGGAAGAGGGGGGTGTGCATTCCCTACAACTTCTGTTACCTGACCATGTTGTTTGCCACTAAGGCTGAAATCTTACTCCAACCTCTTCTTAATATTTACACATCAATCTTTCAGCTCATGACAATATACTCTTTCCTGAGGAATCATGCCTCATTCGGTGCACTGGATGACACCCTCTCCCGGGAAATATTTTCTGCCTTTTATGAAGTACTGCAAAATGAATGTATATAGTATGAAACATAAAGTATAAAAAATATAAAATCATGTAGGGAGAGATAACTGACCCAGAAGCTTTTCAGCCCAGTACTTAACATCATCATGAATGAGCAATTAATTCACAGATGCTATGATTGTGCACAGATGAAAAACTATCACCAAGAGAAACTGTGAACAACCACCATAGGGTACCTTCAAATCCAGCCATAAAGACTTGATATCCATGAAGCAGCTTTAAACTGTCCCAGCAGAGAGGAGAGTTACACCTGGGTTTCCAGCAATCTGAAGTACTTAGATATGTCATAAAAACAGAACATAAATGTCTCTAAAATCTAGGCTTTCTGGTCTTGTACAGGCAGCATTACATTTTGGATTAAGCACGCTTGATTTGGCCCAAAATAAAAATGCTTCATGTCTTTTTATATAAGGATAGAAGTTTTACTTTTTGTCTTTGCTCTTAATTGTAAATTGTGGATCAAATTCTCATCTTACACATGAAAGCAAAAATGCATATCCAAGAACAGAATTTGTTCATTTAATAACAAAGTAAGGTGCACTTCTGGTAGAGCACTTTTTTAGATTCTGACATGGAAACACACATTAACAATTTGCAGCAAAATTTAAAAGAAGAAAAATTGACTCTTCCCCATTTTGTACAAATGAGACTTGAGCACTGAATCCAATCAGAATATACAAGTTTAGAAGAACACTGAATTGTAAGCAAAATGTTTACTTTATGACAGTCATTCCTGATTTGAATTCAGTATGAATTCTTGTTATGATACAAGAATAATTATGTATCTTTTTTTAATGTAAATTATGCTGCAGAGAAGCAATGTAAATAGACCAAGGATTTAGTGTTAATAAATAGCAAATTTTTATTTAGAATTTCTGTTTCCTATTGTAAAAGCCCAGAAGAAAAGACACTACACTGTATGTCTCAAAACACTGATAGTCAGATAGCCAGAGTCAGTCAAAAATTGTTGGCAAGAACACACTGTGAGAAAGAACAGGATATGGCTTTAAAAGGAGCCATACACAGGTAGAGCAACATTTTATGGGACAAATATTCTTGTTCTGGCTCCTGGAGATAAGCACAACACAGCACAGCAAAAGCACATGAACGAGGTTGCGAAGTGGGCATGGACTTTTGACCAAGGGCTGACTCAGTAGGGTGGGATCAATATGAGCAAAGACCCTGAAGCCCTCCAACACTTTTCCTGAAAGGTCTAGAAGAACCAATGGCACATGCTAACTAATTTGCTTAGAAAGCACAAAAGAGTTCCAGTGGGGAGAAACTTATCTATTAGAAGGCACCCTCATGAAGCCTAGGGAGTGCCTCAAGCACCCTAAAATCAACAGCACAATCAACACTGGAGCTAGAACTGGTGATCTCTTTCTTTCATTCTTCCTTCCTTTGTCTCTACCTCTCTTTAATCTCTCTCTTTTTTTTCACTCTACACCTTAAACAAAATCCACTCAAGTGTGTGTATTCTAAAACATGAG
>WEIT01017341.1:2211-16161 GCA_013389985.1 Dryoscopus gambensis | reverse complement strand
AACTTACATAAATTTCCTGTCAAGTATGTAATTTACTAATAAAACATTTCTAAGGTTTTGAGGGTTCTCTGAGTGTTGCAATTCCTTTTTGACTACGGACATCTACAAATCTTGGGTGCTCCCTTCCCCTTAGGGTGCGACACCACATCTACAAAACAATTTTTAATACAAACTGTGAAAGTCTCATAAAGCTTAGAAATAAATAAAATATAGTGATTTTGAAGCATGCTAGCTTTCTTCAGGTGCCAAGAGTAGTTCAGTCTGTTCTGCATCCGAGTCGCTTTAACGATTCAAGGTTTTGATGCCTGGGGCCATCAAATGAAATTGTTGGTCATCACCCTGTAACACCAAGGTTAGACAACATAATTTCTAACTTTTTTATACCTTCTGGCTTTCTAAAATCAAATACCTGACTTGAAAATTAGATAAATGTAGTTTTTCCCCTCATCTAATCAACTGCACCTGAAAATAGACTTTTTTGAAAAGTGAAATTATTAAAGCCTGTAATAAGCCCTGCCAGTAAGGAAAGCCGTGCACCAGCTTTCATTTCTATATCACATCTGAATTGGCTAAGATTCCACTGTTCAGAAGCTCCTTCTGCTCTTTTTCCATTGTTATTTCATGTTATCAAAGTATTCATCATCAAATTTCAACTTAGCTCATCAAATCAAATTTGATTTATTAATCTAAAATTTTCAGGACTGATCATCCCTCTCTGACAGAATCTGATAAAGGCATTTATACATGCATTTAAACAAAGAGATGGCATGTACATTTTAGATGTGGTAAGGATGCATGATTAGTGCTAACCCAGCTTTGTCCACAGGTGAAGACGTAGCTCCAGCAGCTTCCCTGGGGCTCTCAGACATCACTGCTCCCAGCCACAGGAATAACTGCCCTATGGAAGTGTCCCTTGGGGTGAATGACAGAGAGCAGACCTGCAGATCACATTAATTTGGAGCTACTCTGCTTTATGGAAACCTATTTCAGGAGCAAGTAGTTACAACCAGGCTGTGTCTGAATGAGAAGATCACCTAATTCAAACCACATAGTCCACTAAGGAGACTCATTTCATGTCTTTATGCAAAATGCTACAGAAAGCCAGGGTACTCTGCATTTCACAGGCTCAGAAAAGAAAAAAAAATCAGATGTATCTTTCTAAAAAAGATGTAAAATGCTACTTTTATTAGCATACATTCTGACTGAGAAAGCAGTCATACCTAGGAGAGCACATGTGCTCTAGCCTAAATGTATCCTAAGGTCAGTGAGGCTGATGGGGCCTGAGCACTCAAAAGTAAAAAACATTGCATACAAATTTTTCTTTAAAAAATCTGGGTGGTAGAAATCTAGTACAAATGCAGTAGCAGGAGCACACACCTGGACCAGATGGAAATATTCACTCAAAGGTTTCTATGGACATCCGTTTTGGAACAAAAAATTCAAAGTATCTGGGAAATTACTGGATGTGACAGATGTTCGGTTGCCATAGAAAATCAAATCCTCTTCACTAAGGTGATTAAGTATGTCTATGGGTGGCTGTTTTTATTGAAAATGTCTGCCTTAAAATCAATGAAGCTTATTTTGCTCTATTCTTTGTTTGGTGTAACCAGATCATTCACGTTTGTTTATGTAAAATAGTCTTATAATTTTCCTGGCAGAACATGGCTTCCTGAAAATAACCTGTAGAAGTCCTAACAAAATACTGAGAAAAAAGTTGTCAGTATTGACCAGAGACCCAAGTTTAGAAACTACTTCTAAAGATTCAGATAGCATTCTCCTTAAATACATAGCAATATCATACCTTTTCATGTCTTGATAGCAGCTAGATCAGGACCCTGATGCTCACAGAAACCATATAGGTGCTCAAAAAAATACTGCAAAAAACCCCACCTGGAGTGTTGAATCAAGCATACGAGACCTCATTTGCTGGAATTGCCAACTGCATGACATTGGAAATGTGATTGGTCCTTGTGCTGCGTTGTTCTAATCCCTATACAAAAATCCTCAAGTTAATGCCAAAGACTCATGTTTCAACAGAGCTGCAACCATAGTGTGTTAACTGTAACTACATGAAAAGCAAAAGTTCTGCTTTATATAGAGAATACAAATTCATAAAGAAAGGTACATTTTATTTGGCTTTTATGATGGGCATCAAGATTTGTACATTACTAATTTTAACGTTGTTCAGACTGTGTGCCTGTGATGCTGGGATCAGAGCAATCCTTATCCCAAATCTGTATCACAAGGTTGCCATAAAATCTATAGCTTTGGGACATAAGGTATTGGCAAACTGAGGGGTAAGAGAGTTTTCAGTTTGTGAACAAATGTTCTTAGACTGTAAAATGTGAAAATATATTGATATCTCTGGAGCGTGGAGAATAACTCATTCTTTAGTAACTAAATTAACTAAACTAAACCCAGCTTGTTCTCCATGGCAGAGATCAGAGCACACAGAGCCCAGGGACAGATGAGAAACCAGAAGGCATGCAGCACTTCCTAGTGGAAGAATCTCTCTGGAAATAGTCCTGACTGTTGCAAGATGCCCCCACATGTTTTAGGAAGAGTGGTACACATCCTTTTAACAAACATTTTTGAGGACATTATAGGATAAGTTGCTATAAATGCCTATATTTTGCTTGCATTTCTGGGCAAATTGATTTCTTTCCTTATTGCTTACTCGTGAAACCTAAACATAATCTGCTTTGGTTAATGACTCTCATATTTTCATCTGCTCCTGTCATCTCTACTGCTGCTCATCTGGGGAGACGAACAACAGAAATATCAGTAAGCAGCCTGAGACTCTTTAGCCAAGTTTTGAGGTTTCCAAGAACTCTAATTTCTTGAAGTCTCATCTCAACAATACTCAGTAAAGATCCTTAAAAAGCTGCAGTGGGGCTATCTAAAATTTCTCACATTTCTACTTTACAAAGAAAACTGTCTTACATTTAAACAGTTTTCAAAGGGTGTCTGTGATTCAGGCGATCAAGTCACACTTTGAAAGAAACTGTCTCTCTAAGTGCCTTTAGTCATGTCTGAAAGGAAGATTTAGATTTCTAACTCACTTAAGCTTTTCTAAAAAATATGTCTGTCATCCATCTGAGACTAATTTACCCTATGCTTCCTAACTCTCTAGACATTCGTTCCAAGATGTCATCACTCTGTTGGTAGTTTTAAAATAGCTACATGTACAAATTTTCTGAGCACTTAAAAATTTTTCTTTCCAGTTTTGAAAAGAGTGATTTGTCAGTGCTTCTTTTCAGTCTCTCCCTTTCCATGGCTAAAACTTCAACAAGAATAGAACAGATTCAGCATGTTAGGTTTTTGGGTTTTTTTAAACATGCTTTTACACCACAAAAGTATTTTGCACTCTTTGGTTTATTTCCTCTATTTTCATGCCTAATAATAGCATAGGAGGTGCTGAGGTTCAAGAAGCACCTTGCAGTTTTTCTTCAGGAGCAGAGAGAGGAGTGAAGCTCCATGGAAGCCCTTTCTGCATGTGTCCCAAGATCGGTGCAAAGTCTAATATTGCCAACAGAAGCAACAGCATCATTAGTCCTCCCCTTGTGGGTGAGGATGGAAAAGAAAAACTGCTGCAGTCCACTCAACACCAGTGTCATTATTTTGAAACCTGTTGGCACCTCTTTAGCAAGCAGGGAGTAGAATGTGCTGCTCGGGTGTGCAGGCTCATTCCTCACAGGGGTTTGGCACAGTCCACTGGCAGGCATTGGTGACGCATTGCACTGTGCTTTTCAACTTCCATCAGTAGCAAATACGCCCAAGTATGGCCTCAGCTGGACCTTTCTTTTGTCAATTTTATTGACAAAAGAATTCTCTTCCACACATTCGCACTGATTTACCAGTGTAAAGCAACACCTCAAAGGGACTTCCCATTTTAGGATTTACCATCTAGACCTGAATAGCTTCAGCTATCTCTTTCCCAAGAAGAAAGGCCAGGAAGCCAGGTCTTAGTTCTCCCTCCAAAACAGGCTGGGCTTAAATAGAGTGAGGTAGTTGCTAAAGATGTACCAAGTGCAGAAATAACTGATTTGCCATCTTAAGGTTACCTGAAATATTTCTCCAGTAGATAGCACTTCTCTCATGAATACTGTTACCATGAAGATGCTGTCCAAAACATTTGAAAGCTAATGCAAAACATCATAGACAAATTCTATGCAGTTACCCATATTTTGGAAAATTTTTGTTCTGCTCAGCTGTTTAATCTTATGGCAGTCTCCCCGCACTTGTGCCTCATTCTGACAATCCCCAATTGACAGTCCGAAACTGACTCAAGTGCAAAGCTCCATTTCTTTTAAAGAAATAAAGAAAATTGCTCCATGTATATCTTGGAAATAATATAAATCACTGTGTCACTGTTTTCACCCTTATCACCCAGTATACAGACGCTCTTCTACTTTTCATCTCCATCTTGTCTCAAAAAGCACCTGAGGACATGATGAAGGGCTGTCTGTCCACCAGAAGAATTTTCATGGTTTGTAGAAAGATGATTGAGTGTAAAGGTTTGGAGATGAGAGAAAGAAAGCTCTCTCATCATCTCACTCATTCAAATCTGAAAAAATACCTCTTTTTAGGAAAGTGTTTTTGAGACTATCACACAAGCAATTCTGTCATTGTATTTTTTAGACAATAAACACTAATAACTTTTCAATTGTCATTAAAGTGCTCTGTAATTATATTGCAGATATATAATAACTTTTACCATTAAAATAATGATATAATTGTAATTTAATTAGGCCTCACACTCCACATTCCAACATACGCATAAAGTACTTTAGAAAATATTTCATAGAATTAAGAATATACCTTTTGTTTAGATCCCAAAGTAGGTAGTTTAGAACTAGATGTGACAGACTGAGAGAAAAGGATACAGAATGGGAATTCCTTGAACAGAAGCACCTTATCCACTTCTGACAAGCCTTTTGTCATCAGTTAAAAACCCACATGTCACATGGATGTGGCCGCTGGAAGAGTGACAACATAACTGAAAACTGAGTAAAAAAGGCACGTGGTCTGAGGGCAGTACCAGAGGGAGTGGCTGATCTCCTCAGACCTCAGTGATGTCTCACCCCACTGGTGCCGGAAGGCCTTTCCTCGTTGTGACAAATCATGTTTACAAACAGGGAAGGAACTCAGCTGGGACCAACTCATTCACGTACTTCCGGCAGTATCTTTGCTTTTTATTATGTCAGCTTAGGTTGGAAGGATTGAGGTCCAAGGATGTGCCTGGAAGAACACAAGGATTCTGCTGTTGTGTCTGATCTATGGGGTTGCTGGACACTGACCATGGCAAATGTGCTTGCTCCCCTTATGCCCAACCCCTGCACAGGCAGTTAGTTTTCTTATATCTCTTTTCAGTGGCTGCTCAAACTTACTCTGAGTTTTTCACATTTTCTTGTTCTCTGAATCACTTTGCTTATTCTCACTTTAGTTTCCTTCAGCATCTTTGTGAATCTTCTCCGACTTCTTTCCACCCTTTCTTCCCCATGGGCACTTTCATACCTGCCTTGCATTTCTGTGTCTCTTTTCTTTCCTCTTTTTCTTGTCATCCAGCAATACTTCCTTGTTGCCCTTCCCATTTTCCTTACCTTTGAAGGCATGCCACCATGCTGATATAAAATATTCCACAACAGTGAACTCTCCATTACTTGTCATCCTCAGCTGTTAAAGTCATTCCTGCTCCCACTGGCAACACAGTGACTATCTTTTCCAAATACTGTCAGTTATATTTTACATCATGTAAGTTATGAACACAACTGGCCAGAGATGTCTGTGACCATAGAACCACACTGCAGACCACAGGCATGCGCCTGAGCCTCCCTCCAGTCGCTACCCAAACCCATGGCTGGCCAAGGTTAGCCTGCAACAGCAGAGCTGCAGAGCTGGCATCCCCAGTGTCCCTATCCACGATTCAGATGTGTCCTCCTCTGAAACATCACCGCTCCTGAGTACACCTCTCCTAAACTCAGGAGCACTGAGTTAATGTTTCTCACTGCTCTCAGCAGCAGAATGTGCTGAGGGCGACTACTGCAATTAGATATGCAGAAAAGTAAGGTCATAAAAACACACTGCACATTTAAGCATCTTTCAACCCCTTTGGAAATAGAAATAATTGTCCTGGCAGAGGACATCAACTAATCCCGGCAGGCCACAGCTGGAGAACGGCCAGGTTGCTGCACCAAGGAAAGAAGGATTGCAAAGGTTGCAATAGCCTGAATAAGCCTAAAAAAAAAATCATGAGAACTTTTGCTGTTGCAGGGAAAGTACTTATTGTAATAATAATAGTTACAAATGGGAGCCTGAATGAATTCTGAGAAAACCTTCATGATAACCTACAGGAGAAAAAAAAGTCACCCTATAAAAAACTGATGGAGAAACACTGAAGTGAAAATGTATGAGCTGGGGATCTATGGAAGTACTCTGTCTAATTTTTATTTATTTTTTCTTTTTCTTTTGGCATTCCAGTCACATGTTTTCTGTTTGAATGAACAACCAGTTCTTAAGATCCACTAATGACAATGTTCCTAAGCCATCCTAGATATTAGATAGTAAACAAACAGTAGATTTCTATAAATAATAATATCTTACTTTTCACTTCAAAACTAATGTAATTTCACTTATTCTGTTAATAAGTCTTTTTCCCTTACTATCTGAAATATCAAAAAATAATTCATTGACCATGGACTACTATGGCACTGAAGATTAATTTATCAGCTCAGGGGTCATAGGTTTTATCCATACACTAGAAAACTAGGGACATTTTATAACTTATTTTAATATTTAAAAATACAGTATTTTCCTGAACATGCTGCAGCTCTAATCAATCTTTGATAAAGTCTAAAAAAAAATCAGAGGAGAATGGATAGAAGTTTCAGTACTGCAAAATCAAGTTCTCTCAGATCATGAGATCCTTAAAACTCCCTGCAAGATTAATACGGTATTTTAACACAAGTTAGCTCTAAAGGAAGTATTCCACCTCCATTAGGCACCAAGCCTGGCAGCTGTGCCAGGCTTTGTGTTTTAAACCCAGCTGTCTCTCGCTTAATGTAAGTTCTGTTCAAAGAGATATTAATCAGACTGGCTAGACTGTTGAGACTTAATGTTTCAGTACCTACTTTTTTATCTAGCCTTATAAACTTTATATTGAGATATAAATTAAGACTATTTGCTTCTTCAACTCCTTGCCTGAGGGTAGCTTTAATTCTAAGCTATCTGATGAGCTATACAAATGATGCATGCAAGAATGCCATCAGCTTGGATATGATGTTTATTTCTTCCTGCTAATGAAAAGATTTCCATTTTTATGCATATTTCTTGTGGTTTAAGAAAATGCCATCTCTGTATTGCTTTAAGATTCACTATGACGGAAAGACTTTTTATTAAAACAATATTTTTCTCTAGTTTCAAGATTGGCACTTGCATCCTCTCACTCTGACAGTTTACATTATTTTTCTGCATAATAGGATTGAAGCAGTGGAAGATTAACAGGAGGCAATCTAATTTAATGGTTGCAATTATAGTTGATGAAGAAATGTGTTAATCAGGAAAAATATAACTCTGATGACTTCCTATGTGGAAAAAAACATAAAAGAAGGGGAAAAAATGGAGATGAGATATCTGTGCTGGGTGAGCTTGCTCATCTGTATATCCACTTCTGTTCTAGAATTATATTTTAATATAGATATTCTGACATAAAATTGCATTCTATAGTACATAGGCTGTGTCAGCCTGATTGCTCAGCCAGTAGAAAATGTTGAGGAGTTACTCAAATGCCTTCACTAACACCTGAATAGGTACCAATAGAAAAAAAAACCACTTTGCTTACTAAATCATCTGTTTAGGCAGGACTCTAGCCTGCATAATAGAACTGATCTGTAGGACTGCTTCTCCATTTCAGCTGAACTTTGATCCTACAAGTGTATGTAAGTATGTAACAACTTGAGAAAACTGTACCAGGATATCGTTGATCATTATAAACTGCCTGATGCTCTAAAATGTAATGCAGCATGCAACTGGGTATTGCAGGCTCCCAGACCAGCCACTCAAAAAGAGTTCAGGGAACTGCTCACTGTCCTTCCTCCTTGAGAGTGGTTGATGCATTTTCATAGAAAATGTGTATGGCATTATTTATTATAAACATGATATGGCAGAAAAATTACAGAAATACAGCAATTTAATAAAATAGAATTTTACACACAGGGAACAGACTTCCTCATTTTTGTCTCTTATTTCAGGAAATGACAGAGGAGGGACTGCCCTGATCCAAAGGATGAGCCTTCCTTCCCAGATATCCTGAATATCCCCAGCCATATGTATCATGCATCAAAACACCCAACACAGCAGTACTGTTTCTGCATGCCCTACCACGGGACAGCAAAGGTCTCTATTTCTGCAGCATTCCTGCAGGTACCTCAGTGGACCCCTGCCTGCTGAACCAGCAGCTGCTGCTTCATGTAAGACAGCAACCTTCTTCTGCAGGGCCTGTGAATATGAGGTGATTCTCAACTATAAAGCAAAACCCACTGCTTTAGATCAGACTTCCCCCCACTCCCCCCCAAAAAAACCCCAAAACAAGACAAAATAACAAACAAAAAACCCTTCCAACCCAAACTTCCGTTCTACATTCAGATATGTTTCTACAAATTCATCCTGGAAAAAAAAAAAAAAGCATTTCTCTCTCAAGGGAAATTTCAGTGAGTGACGTAAGTAACAGAGGAATATAAACAGTACACAAAATGAACACTGAACACTTTACATAAATATTTGCAGTAGAACTGCATATTTTTAAGGATTGATTTTATGACTATAAAAACATATTCTTCACGTGTTATGTCTAGTCTGATGAATACCTTCAGTGATGTATAACTCTACTGAGCTCTTTCACCAGCTAAAGGTTCTCAACTTTTGCAAGCAGGAAGAGCATCCCTTCCCAGTACCAATCCCAGTTTCAGAAGTAATGTAATGTTGACTGTGGGTCTCTCCCAGCTGCCATCCTGTGGACTACAGGGTTAAGCAGGGACACGCAGTAAGCATGAAAGCATTGCTGTGGCATGGTCGCCTCCCTCTGCCAGCCATGTGGAGTGGTGAGCCCATAGGATTGGTAACAAGAAGGGTGCCAGAAGGACAAACTGGGCCCAAACCACTGATCCTGTGAAGAAATTAACCCACCCTACCTTTCTTTAGCACTTTAGCTTAGAAATAACAAATAACACTGCTCCTCAGCAGCAGAGGCCTGAGGACCAGAATTAACATTACTACCACTTTGTGCTGAGACTCTATATCTTTTTGGCAAAACTCAAGAAGCATATTTTTATTGGTNGGCATTTCTCTCTCAAGGGAAATTTCAGAGAGTGACGTAAGTAACAGAGGAATATAAACAGTACACAAAATGAACACTGAACACTTTACATAAATATTTGCAGTAGAACTGCATATTTTTAAGGATTGATTTTATGACTATAAAAACATATTCTTCACGTGTTATGTCTAGTCTGATGAATACCTTCAGTGATGTATAACTCTACTGAGCTCTTTCACCAGCTAAAGGTTCTCAACTTTTGCAAGCAGGAAGAGCATCCCTTCCCAGTACCAATCCCAGTTTCAGAAGTAATGTAATGTTGACTGTGGGTCTCTCCCAGCTGCCATCCTGTGGACTACAGGGTTAAGCAGGGACATGCAGTAAGCACGAAAGCATTGCTGTGGCATGGTTGCCTCCCTCTGCCAGCCATGTGGAGTGGTGAGCCCATAGGATTGGTAATGAGAAGGGTGCCAGAAGAAGCACAAAATGGGCCCAAACCATTGGTCCTGTGAAGAAATTAATCCACTCTACCTTTCTTTAGCACTTTAGCTTAGAAATAACAAATAACACTGCTCCTCAGCAGCAGAGGCCTGAGGACCAGAATTAACATTACTACCACTTTGTGCTGAGACTCTATATCTTTTTGGCAAAACTCAAGAAGCATATTTTTATTGGTATCATCATCATCATCATCTTTGTCATTGTCATCATCATCATTATCTTTTGAGGAACATGGAATAAATGGACTTAATGCTATGAACAATAAATAACTACTGATTTTAAACATGCTGAGTACTCTCTGAGGCAAAACTTTTGTTCTTTATTACTTGTACTACAACAGAAGTATTTCTATCATCTGAGGAAGCTGAACAAGGACTTGTGTTTCAAGTGACCAACCACATGTTACAAACAGACAAGCTGCAGTGAAATATTCACAGATATAAGATTTATATTCAGTGATTTAGTCATTATTTTGTGAAGAGTTCTGAATAGCAAATATCTTTGTATGCTTCACGGTCCATTCACAAACAAACAAGTTAAATACGGTCGATAATATATTCATAGCAGGTAACTCCTGAAACTCCCATGCTACATATTTTTAAACATGATCGTCTTACTTATGCTTAGAAGGGAAATCCTTGTACACAAACAAGTAACACTTCAAGACCTATGATCTTGCATTATCAACACAATACAGCACATTTTTCTAATTTGCAGCACTTCAGTTCTTCCTGAAGGCTCAATCTTCTGAACTCAAGAATTTCTGGAAGCAGCAAGTTATCTCATTTCTTTTAGCATACGGCTATTTTCTTGACCTAGAGGGAAAAAAAATGCTACTTAATTTCTAAATAAGTAATAAAGTAGAATCTGAGCCAAGATTTTCTTTGGCCTTTAGATTTTGAAACAAGAGCAACCATTAGCCTTTTTCTTGCAGATGCAACATGTACGTATGATTTATTATCACTGGTGGACAATCCATCATGCTCCTATCCGTCCTCCTCCCCTGAGGTCCTCTCATTTTGAAATGTTCTCCCAGCACTCCCTCTTCTGTGCTTAACTCAGCCTTCTGCATTTGCTTAACCTTTTTTTATGAGCTAAGATCTTAATTGCTAAAATTGACTCTTTAGGCAGTTAATGCCATGACTCCTTAGTGTTTGAAATATTTTTTGTGCCTTCAGGATATCTCATGGAAAAGCAGACTTTGGAAATCCACTGTAATATAGTAGCCATTTTCCCCTGTTCTCCTAGGAAAATTATAATTGTCCTTTCCAACTGCTCTGGAAATGAAACCTGAATACTAATTTATTAGAGTTACAGATCTATATTCATTCAGGATACAGCATAAATAGCAAAAGAATTCATTCAAAAAATAATTTTGATTTCAATGTGAGTTAGGAAACTGACATTTAAGAAAATATGGGCTGTATATATATCTCCTTTTTCATCTGCGGAGGTTGTTTAGTTTAAAACTTTAATGTAGAAGAATAAGTCAACAGACTTGCTTTTCTAAGCAACTTTGTGTTTGGGAACTCTTGATTTTTTTAATCAGAAAAAAGGAGAGAAAAGACTCTATTTTGAAGAAAAAAAAATGGTAGCAAATTGATTACAGAAATCAAAGTACACCTCTTACACCTTCCAGATACAAAGAGTAAAAATAAACTTGGATGTAGTTTGCAAACTGAAAGATAGTGGCAATGCTAGTATGAATAATGACATTAAAAAGGAAAGAAATGAAAATAAAAGAAATGAATAGAGAATATAAATGCAAGAAGTGATTTGGAACTTTGAAATGAGCTCAGTGGAAACAGAAATGGAAAAACCATTGGACTGGAACACTGAATGACAGGGATGGAAGAGGAAAGCGTGGAAGAAACCTTGGTGTGCACACAACTGGAGTGCTTTCCGAAACACTTAAGCAGGAGGATATTAGCTGGCTCAATTCAGGAATTATTTTGAGTTACTGAGGAGAACAGAAGGGGTGATTATAAAAAGGTTCAGCTTTGTGGATAATATTTAAATGTTTTCCAGTACTGCAATACACAGCAGGAAAATCTATTGCTATTATGCTAAACACTGCATAATAATGTGAAAATTTTCAAGGAAACTTTTCAACAGCTAATGTCTCTGGAAAGGGAAGGGGCTTAGGGCAGGGACAAAAACCTGTTCAGGAAGAGAAAGAAGTGGGTATTTTACCAAAATGTGGGCTGTGAAATTAGAAGTGATCAAAAACCAACAGTTCACCATTGTAATTTTCAGGGATGTGAGAGAGATAGGGAGGGAACAAAACCTAATTTTTTATTATTTTTTTTTTAAATAGGACGAAGTCCAAACCAGATCCTCACAGCTTGTTGGAGAATTAGAACCAAAGCTTCTGATTCTATCTCTGTAGATCCTGACAGAGCTCCTTCTGGTTTCTGTGTCTTCCCCATTGGAGCATGGCTAAAACCAGCAGAGCTGGACATTTCCCACTTGGCCTTGTCTTCCTCTGATCCCACCTTCTTCTTTTTTCAACCATTTCTCTGGTCCCCTGAGACACCAGGACTCATGGATCTAGGCCAAGGTCAGATGAGAACCAGCAAACAAGAACAAGTAGCAAATAACATTGATTGAACCAAATCCAGTTGCATTTCAAGATTTTTCTATGGATCTAAAGAGGAAAATGTAGCAAAGAGCCAGAAAGATAAAGGAGTTTTTCTGTTTGGATAGTATTTCACTGGCAGAAATTCACAGGGAGACATTAATAAAGACATTAAAATAAAGATATTTAATGTCATGTTTACAGTTACAAATTTAGTCTATTTAATTTATAATTTGTTTAAATTTCCTATCCATCAGCATATTATAAAATTTCTAGGCATTGTGTAAAGAAATACTGCCTCATAAGGGAGTGATTCAAGGAAGAGAGGCTGAAAGGCTTTTATATGTCTATTTATTCTGACCACAAGAGTTGTGTTTTGAAGCGCATTTAAAGACACTGCAATTTTCCCTCAAGGCTACCTCAGTAATTTTGCACAGGGCTCCATGGTGTAATATGAATCTGTCCCATGCAACTTGCTTTTTGTGTCCACCCAGACAACCCATAGCTGTCACAATTTATATCCTCTGACATTACTGATTTTTGGAAAAGCCATTTAAGGAATGGCCTGACACAATCCCCAGTTATGGTAATCAAAGAAATGTGGGTTTGGCCTCGTGTGGCAAAGAAAGAATCAGCTAAACGGAAAAGTCATTCTGTCTAGGAAATGAGAATAAACGTTTTCTTTTAATTGTCATCAGGGAGGTCCATGCACTGCTTTTGAGAGATTGGAAAGATTTTGATGTTTTTTCCACTCTAAAATAACCAAAACACCCAAACCAAACCAAACCAACCAACCAAACAAAATTACTTTCTTCCTGACAGACTTCCTAGGGGGATTTTTTTAATCATTTTATGAAAAAATTTTGAAACCCCTGTGGAAAGCACTGAGAGGTGAGGAAAGATTAATGCTTCATTGCATTTCTGGGTATCTGCAGGAGACATCTCTAAAATTACCTTATCTTATGAGTAGTGCCTTTAAATGTTGTGTTCATAGCATTCACATCACCAGAGATCAGGAGCAATTTCATTCCTACAGGAGCAAATTCATCCCATTACAGATGATCAGGTGCAGCAGAGTCTGAAAAGGGAAAATGTACTGTCAGCATCTAAACATCAGGCAGCATCATTCTGGCTCAGGCAGCAGCATTAACCCTCTGTACGCTTCCAACAGCCGGTTGGGCTCACTTTGTTTCTTTACATCTCCCTTTTTCCCTGCTGAGATCAGGGACATGGGGATCATGGGACCTGCATCACCTTTTCACAGCAGGAACAGTCCTTTCCTACAGCAAGTGATCCCCCTCCCAGGGACTTGTGGGATCACAGCACCATGCTGGAGGCAGCATCCTGGAAAACCAGGTCTTGAAGCCAAATGAGGTCAGATCATCTCAGCAACAGGTGGACAGATATGAAAATTTCATCCCATTCACACCACAATGAAACTTGCTGGCCCTGTGATATGTTTGTTTTTTTTCTTTTGCATGTAGTGTTGTGAAAAATTGAAATGCTATTACTGACCATTACTGTGAACTCAAGCTGTTTCCAATTTTCTTTTTGTTCA
>WEIT01017339.1:154504-191310 GCA_013389985.1 Dryoscopus gambensis | reverse complement strand
AAGGAGGATCGATTCCACTTCCAGCTGAATAATTCCAGCAGAGCGCGGATAAATCCGGGTTGGGATCTCTTTGTGCGCGGACCAGGAAGAGAAAATTCTGTATTTCCCCCCTTAATGTTGGGAAACCCCAACCTGCTCCTGAGTGCCTTTGGGGGCGGATTTTCCGGCTGGAAAATGCGGATCGAAGGAATTTTGTGCTGCTGGAAGGCGGAGGACGCGGGGGTTCCAGGCGGGGAGGGCGCGGGGTTGGGTTTCCCCCGCTCCGGGGAGAACAAGGCACCGCTGTCCCGGGCTCCATCCCCGCTCCCGCTCGTCCTCCCCTCGCCCTGCGCCGCGCTCGGACGGGAAAACTCAGCCCGGAGAGGAGATTCGTCCTTGGCCTCGGCGTTTCCCGGCTGTGGGAGGGGGAAAACGGGATCCTGCTGGCAAAAATGGTGGAAAACGGGGAAAAAAAGTGGTGGAAAGGGGGGGAAAATGGTGGAAAACGGGCAAAAAGTGGTGGAGATGGTGAAAAATGGCGGAAAATGGGCAAAAAGTGCTGGAAATGGGCAAAAATGGCGGAAAATGGGCAAAAAGTGCTGGAAATGTGCAAAAATGGTGGGAAATGGNTGGAAAGTGGGGAAAAAAGGAGGAAAAGGGGCAAAAAGTGGTGGAAAATGAGCAAAAAAATGGCAGAAAATGGGCAAAAAATGGTGGAAAGGAGGAAAAATGGCAGAAAGGGGGCAAAAAAGTGGTGGAACGGAGGAAAAAATGGTATATATGGGCCAAAACAGTGGAAAATGGGCAAAAAGTGGTGGAAAGAAGAAAAAACGGTGGAAAAATGGGCAAAAATGGTGGAAAGGGGGCAAAGAGTGGTGGAGGGGAGGAAAAATGGCAGCAAATGGGCAAAAAGTGATGGAAAATGGTCAAAAATGATGAAAAATGGGCAAAAATGGTGGAAAGGGGGCAAAGAGTGGTGGAGGGGAGGAAAAATGGCAGCGAATGGGCAAAAAGTGATGGAAAATGGGCAAAAAATGGTGGAAATGGGCAAAAATTGTGGAAAATGGGCAAAACTGGTGGAAAAGGAGGCAAAAATGGTGGAAAAGGGGCTAAAACTGCTCCCCCCCGATGCGAGGCTGGGAGAGGGAGCATTTGCTGTCCCTCGGGAGCTGCCGGAGGCGCGGGGGTGCTCCCGGGCCAGCCGGGCTGTGTAATCGGCCCAACCATCTGCGCGGAGCTTTGCGCGCTCCCACGAGCTCCAGCTGTCACCAAAACCCTCCCGAATGTCAGCAGGGCTGGATTTGGGAGCCTGGAATTCCCGGGATCCGCCCCGAGGGATCGGCTGCTCCTCGGGGATGGAGGAAAAACCCTCAGGGGGGCGAAATGTTCATTTTCACCCGCCCGTGATGGGCAGTGGGCAGAGGGGTGCCTGAAAATGTCCTGAAAAATGGGAATAAATCGTTCAGAGCGCAGAAAAATCCTCTCGAGGTAATTTTGGGATTATCTAGGATAGAGGAGGCTGCTCCCCAGCAAGTTCTTCCCCACAGCTCCTCCTCCTCAAGTTCATTTTTATGGGGTAATAAATATTTGAGTGTGCAAAACTTCCCACAGAGCTCCTCAGGTGTGGCTTAAAAGCTCTGGAATTTTGGGGTTTTTTTGGTTTCTGGTTTTGAGGCTTTCAGGTGCAGATTTCTGGGGTTTTCTTCCCGCTCAGGTGGGCTGGGAATGAGATTTTTTTCCTCTGTCTCTTTGCTGGGAAGGGCCCAGAGGTTCTGGAGCCTGGAACTGAGGGGATTGAAGAAAAATTCAAAATAAAGATAAAAAATAAAGGGAGAATTGGGGGAAAAAACACATTAAAGAAAGGAACCAGGTGCGCATCCAATCCCAGGAATATCTGGGGGAAAGGGAGAACAGGGAAACGTGGATGAGGCGTGGATGTCCCTCAGCAAAATTGTCCCCAGCACTTTTGGGATGGGAGAGGAGCCACTCCCCGTTCCCGGATTATTTGCAGCTCTTTTGCAGGTAAACTGAGGCACGGGGCGATTTTCTTTGCCCCGGCCGTGTCCAGAGCTCCCTCCGAACTTAAAAAAACTCAATTTGAAAAACCTCCGAAAATGTTTTTCACGGCCAAACCCCCTCTGCATGGCCTGGATGGGGAGCGCAGGGCCGGGTTCCCTCAGCGGGGTGGGGCTGGGCTCCGGGAGGAGCTGGACGCAAAACAGGGAATGTGGGAATCCCAAAATGCCAACCAGCGCCGCCCTGGAGCCGTCGGAAGGTGTTGAACAGGCATCCCCATCCCCGTGCCAAGTGCTCCAGGAAAAAAGTGGATCCATATAAAAAAATTTCCTATTTTGGAGCTCTTTGGGAAGCAGAACCGCCGGGAGCTCTGGGATGAGCCTCGGTGGAGGTGAGAAAAGCCCGGGCCAGTTTTTCATGTTAAGCTGCAATAGGATTATGGAGCAGAGCAAATTAAACCAATTCCTTAATGAGGGAGGGGTGGAATTCCAGCCGGGATGGCAGCCGGGAGAGCCGAGAAGGAAGGAATGGATGGGCAGGGGCAGGAATGGATGGGCAGGGACAGGAATGGATGGGGAGGGGCAGGAATGGATGGAGTGGGGGCAGGAATGGATGGGCAGGGGCAGGAATGGATGGGGTGGGAGCAGGAATGGATGGGGTGGGAGCAGGAATGGATGGGGCAGGAGCAGGAATGCATGGGGCAGGAGCAGGAATGCATGGGGCAGGAGCAGGAATGGATGGGGCCGGGCGTGGGAGCCGCCCCTGGATGCGGTCTGGGGGCTGCGGGCAGGGCTGGATTTCCCGGGCCCGGCTGCGTCGCCATGGCAATGAGCAATCCCATGGGAATGAGAGAGCCTGGAGCTGGGAATCCTCGGGGTGGGAAGGGATGGGCCTGGCCGGAGCGGGGGCAGAGCCGGGGGTGCATCTGCCCAAGATCTGCCTGGGATCCAGCTGGATTTGTCCATCCCTCTCCCGGTTTCCCCCATGGATTAGTGGGATGCTCTCCATAGGAGGATGGAGGATCCCGAAGGTTCGGGATGTCCTGGCCAGGTGGAGCAGGGAGTTGGAGTGGGGCAGAGCTGGGGGTGCCCCATCCCAAACTCTGCCTGGGATCCAGCTGGATTTGTCCGTCCCATCCGTTGTCCGCAGGGATTATGGGATGCTCCTGGAAGGAGGAGGGAGGACGCCGGGGGTTTGGGGTGTCCTGGCCAGGGAGAGCAGGGGTGGAGCTGGGGGTGCCCCATCCCAAACTCTGCCCATCCCTGCCTGGGATCCAGCCAGATTTGCCCCATCCCATCCACTGTCCCCGTGGATTATGGGATGCTGTCCATAGGAGGACAGAGAGCGCCGGAGGTTTGGGATGTCCTGCCCAGGCGGAGCGGGGCGGTGCAGATGAGGGGTTGGATACGGTTCCCATCGGGGAATTCCTGGTTTTCCCTGCCAGCCCCAGCTCTGGGATATTTACTGTGCAGCAGGGTGGGATCTGGCACTGATCCGTGGAAGAGCCGGGATGAAAACTGACGGTGGAGATGGTCCAGGGAGGAGGAGGAAGAGACGGAGTTTGATCCAGCGTACCTGGGCCTGGAGCTCTGCTGAATTCCCTGAGGGATGGTGAAGCTCGGGAGCATCCATGCCCATTCTTGGGATGTGCCTGGCTCCTCTCCCTGGCAGTGCAGAATCCATACAAATCCAGGATAATTGCAGCTCCTCCGCCGACGTTAATGATTATTTTCCTTGCAGAAAATAAGTGGCCAATTAAATCCAAACGTGCCGGGCTTTGGGCAGCTCTTAATGGGGAGTTTAATTAATCCGAGGAACAATGAAGGGACACAAACCAAGGCGCCGGTGCTGGCTGAGCTCGTGTCACATCTCGGGGGTGGGATCTCCACCGGGGTGAGCATCCACACCCCTTTCCCTGAATCCTGAATCTCAAATTCCAGCTCATCCTCTGGGCTCTGCCTCGGGAATCTCCATCCCAAGCAGCTCTGGTGGTCCTGGATCCCACCATGGTCTTCTCCCAGATTCCTGCCCCGAGCAGCTTTCCAGCAGGTTTATTTTTAGCTCCCAGCCTTGGATCGGGGAGTGGAAATTCAGCGATGTTTTGGAGCGGGAAAAGAATCGTGGAGTCTTTTAAGGTTCAGAAATGTTTTCATTCCAGCTTTTTGTGCGAGTCCTTATTACTCCAGCTGTTCATAGGATCCCTAAATCACGTGCTGGGATGAGCTACTGAGGCTTTCTGTATAAAACACCAGGAAAGGACTTTCGAGGGGTGAACAATGGAAAATATCCCGTGGAAAATATGGAAAGAATCAACATTTCCCCCGTGATACGTTCCCAGTGTAGAAATGTTTTCCTGGAGAAAGAATCTTTTGGCTCCTGATGCATTCCTGCCCCTGGCTGCATCATTCCAAGCTTTCCAACGTGCCCAGATCCGGCGTTTCCGTGGGAGGAACAGCCTGGGATGCTGTTGATCCATTGGCTCCATCCCGGCCGGGTCCCTCTCCTTCCACCTCACCCTCTCCCGGTGGCACTTGGAGCTGCTGGAATGGGATTTGGGCTTCCCAGAGTTTCCCTGGATTTGGGCTTCCCTGAGCTCTCTGGGGCCAGAATCCAAACAGATTTTGGCTTTTTGGTTTTGCTCTTCATTTCGGAAACGGGATGGGCGGGGAATGGGGTGCAGAGATGAGGACCCGGACCTGTCACCACGGGATGGGGATTTGTGGGATGGGAGATGGATCCTTGTGTTCCCTGCACGGCCCTGTCCCGTTCTCCAGGTGCTTCCACCCTGATTCCATCTTCCTTTCCCTCTTTCCCCGCTGGGATGTGGAGCCAGCTGCTTCCCTGTGTCCCTGCTGATCCTCCCCTTTCCCTGCCTTGGCCCCAGCCCACATCCCAGATATTCCAGAGGCTGCTGGATGGATGCAGACATTCCTATCATGGGACAAAATCGCCTCCATCCCCAGCTCACCCTTCCAGGTCTTCTCCCAGCAGGAACCTCCTCATCTCCAACCCCTCGTAGTCCCACGGGCTGTGGGGTGAGTGAGCTCCTCAGGATGCCAGGATAGACCTGGACCGGGCTCCTTGGAATTCTGTGTTTTCCTGGGATTCATCACCCTGGAGTTGCTCGTGGATGCCGCCAGTGAACCTGACCGGGAATGGACTCGGCCACCCGGATGTGTCCCCTCGGCCGGAGCTCCGGGCACAACCCAAACCTGGCTCGCAGCTGCCTCAGGAACCGCCACATTCCGGAGCTGGATCCTGATTTCCCTTCTGATTTCCTCAAGGGAACATCTCCTGAGCTTCTGCTGGCAGCCAGGAGGGACAAGCTGGGGTGTCCCTGTCAGCTGCTGCCTGGAGCAGCTTCCTCCTGCTCAGGGCTGCTGGAGCTGGGGGTGCTGCTCCCACCCTCCTCAAAATCCATGGATGGATGCCTGGAATTAAATCAGGATTCTCCCCCAGGAGCTGGAGCTGCCTCCTCTCCCCCTGTCCCCCACCTTACCCCACCCCATGACCCCATCCCACTGCCCCCATCCCGGGAATGAGCCCCATCCCTGGATTTGAGCTGGAGGAGGTGGAAGGAGCCCCATCCCTGGATCTGAGCTGGAGGAGATGGAAGGAGCCCCATCCCTGGATTTGAGCTGCAGGAGGTGGAAGGAGCCCCATCCCTGGATCTGAGCTGGAGGAGGTGGAATGAGCCTCATCCCTGGATTTGAGCTGCAGGACACCACCCCTGGCTCCAGCGGGATGCGTCGCCATGGATGAGGTGTTGCCATGGCGACCGTTGCCGTGGCGATGGCGACCGGCGCAGCAGGGCCCGAGAGCATCCCAGGGAGGTTCCCGGCCTCTCCCGGTGCTCCAAGATGGATTGATTTCCCAGCTTTCCCTCCTCCCGCAGCCAAACACTCCGCATTGAGAGCTTTTACCATGGCAGGGTGTTTTGGGCTCTGTTTTGGGACAGATTTAGGGAATTTTGGATTCCACAGAAGTGGAAAAACCCTAAATAATAAAACGCCCTGATGCTGCCTGCCTGGGGAAGGGGGGATGCACAGGGAATTTGGGGAGCCTCAAATCACCAGTCCCCGTTCCCCAGGATGTGTTCAGAGATGCAGAGGGGTCTGCAGGAACATCTCGGTGCCACACGTGGTGCTTCCATTCCCATTTCCTGCTCCGAGCCCGGAGCCGGGGGCCTGGAACGGCCTCATCTGGATCCAGTTCCAGGAGGAGCAGAGGGAGCGGGGCCATGTGGCTCCCATCAGGGGGAGGCTTTGCAGGTCACGCAGCAAGAATCCAACCCTCGGGAATGGGGATGGGCCAGGGAGCACCGGGCTCTCCTCATTTCCTGCAGAGCCTCGATGGTTTTGGTGTAAAAGCATCAAAAGGCAAAGAAAAGTAATTCCAAATGTTTCTTCCTGCATCCCCTCAATCCCTGGCATTTTTCCTTGCCTTCCCACTAGTTTTGGTGGCCTGCCTCATAGCCCAGGGCCGTGCATTCCCAAAATCCCCGTGGATTTCTTCTGCTGGATCACAGACTCCGGCGAGCTGCTGGTGAGCGGGTGCTGGGAACCCAGGATGGTGCCTCAGCTGGACGGCAGAGGCTGAGTATTCCCAGGGATTTGGGAAGCACGGGCTGAATATTCCCAGAGATTTGGGAAGCGCGTGGGGTGTTGGAGACTGGCAGGATCCATCCAGCGGCTGCTGGGAAGAGCTGGGGCGGCTCCAGCCAGACGCAGCTCAGAGCCTTAAAAGCCCAACTCCCCCTGCCCTTCCTGAGCCGATGGATTCTCTCTCCGGATGGGAGAAGGGACATGAGGACAAAACATGAGCTAAATCCCGAATTTCTCTGTCTGACTGCCCAAAACTCCGTCCTGCTCCAAGCTGCGGCGAAAACAAAGAAACCCCGAGCTGTTTTCGGGAGGTAAAACACGATGGGGACCCTTCAAGGCCTTGATTTGAAACTGAAGCTCGAACCTGGCTCGTTACATCTCGAAACATCCGCTCGATCAAAGCTGCCTTGTTTGCCTCGTAACGAGGTGTCAGAGCGTTTCCTTGCAGCACCGACAGGCGACACTTTGATCTGCAAACGAGATGTTTAAGAGCCGCGCTAGCGAGGGCTCCCCGCGATTTCGCGGCTCGGGGAAGCAGGGGAATATTTGAAGTCTGGCGTTGTTTTCTCTCGAGGCTTCCCAGGCTGTGGCAGCTGCTGAGGTGTTGCTGTCACACCGGAGCCAGGGAAAACAGCAGGGAAATCATCCCCAGCCAGCTGGAGAACCAAACCGAGCGTCGTTCTGACAGCTGCCAGAAGGAGTTGTTGGGTTTTCCCAAAAAAAAGAGGGCTCCTTGCCCACGGGAAGTGTCGGAGTCGACGTGAGCGCGCTCTGAGTTGTTTTGGGGGGAAACGCCATGATCCTGGGTGGTTCGGCTGGCGGCTGTTGGTGCTGCTGCCGCCTTGGTCTGGCTCCTCTCGTGCCTCGTCCCGCGAGGGGGGTCTGGGGTGTCACCGGGGTGGGGCTGGCGCTGCTCACGCGTCCCTGCGGTCGCAGGCTCAGCGCTGGCGCAATGAGAACTACGAGCGGCCCGTGGACCTGGAGGGCTCCGGGGATGACGACCCCTTCGGAGAAGATGAGCTGGATGACGTCTACTCCGGCTCCGGCTCGGGGTGTGAGTAAAGGAGGGGGTTCCTGGGGAGAGTCCCTGGCTGGCTGTGGGGTTTTGGGGTTCCTGGAAAGGGTCTCGGGATGGCTGTGGGGTTTTGAGGTTCCTGGGATGGGTTCCTGGCTGGCTGTGGGGTTTTGGAGTTTCCTGGGAAGAGTTCCTGGCTGGCTGTGGGGTTTTGAGGTTCCTGGGAAGGGTTCCTGGTTGGCTGTGGGATTTTGGGGTTCCTGGGAAGGGTCTTGGGATGGCTGTGGGGTTTTGGGGTTCCTGGGAAGGGTCCCTGGCTGGCTGTGGGGTTTTGGAGTTTCCTGGGAAGAGTTCCTGGCTGGCTGTGGGGTTTTGGGGTTCCTGGGATGGGTTTCTGGATGGTTGTGGGGTTTTGGGGCTGCAGAGGGGATGTGAGGGAAGGAATTGCCCTTTATCCATCTCTGGAGTTGTCCTCCGGGACAAAAGCACCGGGAGCTGTCCCAAAGGTTGGGCTCCAGGGCCTCCATGTCCCAGTTCAGCCTCTGGCCCTACTGGGCAGGACTGGCCCTTCCACAGACCCCAGAGAGGGCTTTGGCCACCACACGGGGACAGCCCTTGGTTCCTGCCGAGCCCAGAGCCACCCACGCTCCCGGATTTTGGGGTGATGCCAGGGAAATGCACCAGCGGCCATTTCACTCCTCTCTTGTCCCCCCGTTCCAGATTTCGAGCCGGAGCTGGGGCTGGACACGGCCGTGAGCCTGACCACGGACACGCTGGTGACGCTGCCCACCACGGCGGCCGTGCTGCCCATCACCGCCGCCCAGCCCGTGGCAACGCCGCTGGAGCCGTCCCCCACCCCCCAGGACAGCACCCCCGGGCAGGCAACCGGCGCCTTCCTCATCCCCAGGACCACAGAGGCTCCGGCGATGCCCAGCTGGAAAGCGACCACCACCAGCACCACGGCCAGCGAGTCCCCGACCACCACGGCCACCACCACCACCATGGCCACCACCACCACCGAGGCCACCAGGACCACCAGCAGCACCACCGTGGCCACAGCCAAGCCCACCACCATACGGAGGTTCCTGCCCCCCTTGGCCACCAAGGCGGCCACCACCCGGGCCACCACCCTGGAGACGCCCACCACGCCCGTCCCCGAAACCAGCACCCCGACAGAGGTGGCCACGTCGCGCCTTGTCCCCAGCAGCACGGCCAGGCCCAGGGCCCTGCCAAAGCCCAGCACCTCGAGGACTGCAGAGCTCCCCGAGAAAAGCACGGCCCTGCCGCCCGCTGCCACCATGCTGCCACCCACAGAGGCCCCCCAGGTAGGAGCCGGAGCCCTTCTCACCTGCAGGGGCTCCTGGGCTCCGTGGGAAGCCAAGTGGTGGCCACGGGAAGCCTTTGGTGTCCATCCATCCTTGGCCACGGGAAGCCTTTGGTGTCCATCCATCCTTGGCCTGTGGCTCTGAGGGAGGTCGAGGCAGGCTGGGCTCTTCCAGAGAAATCTGGGAAGGCAATGAAATGGGGAGTTTGGCCCGGGCATGGGGAACAGCTCATGGGGGCACTCAGGATGTGCCACGAATCTTGGTGACGCCGGCACTGCCTTCTCCAGAGCGGCTTCCCCAGGCAGGGGGGGAGCGGTGCCACATCCCACGGGGACACCGCGACTTTCCTCGGGGTTCGGTGTCACTCCTTGCAGTTCAGTGTCATTTCCCAGCTCCCAGCCCCGGCCGGGAGTCCCAACCTCTCCTCAGTTACGGCTCAATGGCGCATTTCCAGCCCGTCAGGTGTCCTGAGCAGGGATTTCAGCTCCATCTCGCGCTCAGAGCCCCTCGGGGGCCCTTTGCAGCCGCTTTGAGTGAAAGGTGGAGTGATTTGTCTAAACTGCTCCCTCTCCCCCGCCTGTGAACGCGCGCTCGGAGCGCTCGGGGCTCTCGCTGACCTCCAATTAATCCCTGTCACAAACGCGGCCGCTCGTGGGAAGCGCTGAGCCGTGCGCTGGCCCCGGGGCCGAGGGACACGGAGAGGGCTCCCACCCCCACCTCGGCTCCCGGCTCACCCTGAATCCTGATTCATCCTGAATGCCAACTCATCCCAATCCCAGCTCATCCTGAACCCCAGCTCATCCTGAACCCCAGCCCATCCTGAATCCTGGCCCATCCCAAATCCCGGCTCATCCTGAGTCCCAGCTCATCCTGAGCCCTGGCCCATCCTGAACCCTGGTCTGTCCTGAACCCTGGCCCATCCTGAATCCTGATTCATCCTGAACCCTGGCCCATCCCGAACCCTGGCCTATCCTGAACCTTGGTCCATCCTGAATCCTGGTCCCTCCTGAATCCCGGTCCATCCTGAACCCTGGCCCATCCCGAACCCTGGCTCATCCCATATCCTGGCCCATCCTGAATCCTGTCTCATCCTGAACCCTGGCCCATCCCAAATCCTGCTTTATGACTGAGGCAGGAGGGGAAGGAGCCGTTGGCCCCACCAGGGAGGGATCCCGGGGAAGTTTGGCTCAGGGATGCTCCGGCCCGGTGGACACGCGGCAGGGACCAGGGGAAGGTGCAGGGGATTTGGTCCTGGGATGTGCAGGAGGCAGTGCCTGGATCAGGGATGGGATGGAGGGGGTGGGATGGATCATATTCCCAGGAAATATTTGCCCTCTGGGCCAGGATCCTCCCCTTGCCAAGGGAATTGGGCAGGGACAGCAGGGACAGCAGGGCTGGCTCCGTGTCCTGGGTGACAAGGACACATCCTCCTGCTCCTGCCCTGTGCAGCAGGAAGGGAGGAAAGGAAGAGGGAGGGGAGGAAAGGAAGAGGGAAGGGAGGAAAGGAAGAGGGAAGGGCCCCCCTGGAGCTCATCCAGGGGCACCCAGCCCTTCCTCCTGCCGTGCTGGTGCGGCACGGATGCTGTGTCACCTCGTGTCGCGAGGGAGTCACCTGCGAGCTGTGACCTCCAACCTGAGCCCTGGGGACAGAGAGTCCAAAAAAGGATCTGGGATGGGATATGGGGTAGAAATTCTTCCCTGTGAGGGTGGAGGGTCTGGGATGGGGTCTTTTTAGGGGAAACCACAGGGAACAGGTCCTGGGATGGGGACAGAGAATGGCCCAGCTCAGCCGTGGTGGCCTCAGCCGTTTGGTGACCATCAGGGTGCGGGGCTGTGTTGTCACTGCAGCACTTCAGGGACACAGGGAAGGGACACCCCAACGCTGCCCCCATGTCCCCACCCTGTCCTTGGTGCTGTGACGTCCTCCCTGTGGACACCCCGTGGTCCTTGTGCCCTGCTCCATCTTGTCCTTTCTCCCAGATGGAGCCAGGGGAGGTGACGACAGTCCCCGATGAGCTGGAGGTCCCGGCCAGCAGCGGCCCCAGCGGGGACTTCGAGATCCGGGAGGAGGAGGAGACGACTCGTCCCGACCTGGGGAACGAGGTGGTGGCCGTGGTGACGCCGCCGGTGGGGCCGGGGCCCGGCAGGAACGTGGAGACGGGGCTGATGGACAACACCATAGACTCGGGGAACTCGGCCGCGCAGCTGCCCCAGAAAAACATCCTGGAGAGGAAAGAGGTGTTGATAGGTGAGATACGGGGTCAGGGCTTGGGGGAGGATTTGGGGCCACAGGGAGCTGGGGTGTGCCAGGAGAGGGGACGGTCCTGGGAAGGGCACTGGGTAACCCACAGCTACCTCCTGAAACTGCTCTGTGGGGCATCCTGGGGCTCTCCGTGCCTTTGCCAGAGATGTTGTGCACAATTTTGCTTCCTCTGAGATGGCTTTCCAGGGAAAAACCCAGGATTTCAGTGCAATGATGTGCCGTGGTCACGGCTCAGCACCCAGTGCTGCTCCCAAATATCCAAAGCCCAAAACCAGGCTGGAATCCCAAACGATGCCCCCCAAGTATTTGTGCTGGAAGCCAGGCTGGGCCAGGGGTGACACTGGGGTGACACTGACAGCCAGGGAGGGGGTGACACTGATGGCCAGGGGTGGCACTGATGGCCAGAGGGGTGACGCTGATGGCCAGAGGGGTGACGCTGATGGCCAGGGGTGGCACTGACGGCTGGGGAGTGACACTGACAGCCAGAAGGGTGACACTGATGGCTTGGATGACACTGACAACCAGGGGTGACACTGATAGCATTGGTGACCAGGGTGGCACTGAGGGCCAGGGGTGTCACTGACAACCAGGGGTGGCACTGATGGCTGAGGGGTGGCACTGATGGCCAGAGGGGTGACGCTGATGGCCAGGGGTGGCACTGACGGCTGGGGAGTGACACTGACAGCCAGAAGGGTGACACTGATGGCTTGGATGACACTGACAACCAGGGGTGACACTGATAGCATTGGTGACCAGGGTGGCACTGAGGGCCAGGGGTGTCACTGACGACCAGGGGTGGCACTGATGGCCGGGGGATGGCACTGATGGTTGGGGGTGGCACTGATGTCTGGGGGTGGCACTGACGGCTGTGTCCCTCGTGCCCTGATTGCAGCGGTCATCGTGGGCGGTGTGGTGGGCGCCCTCTTCGCCGCCTTCCTGGTCATGCTGCTCATCTACCGCATGAAGAAGAAGGACGAGGGCAGCTACACCCTGGAGGAGCCCAAGCAGGCCAACGTCACCTACCAGAAACCCGACAAGCAGGAGGAGTTCTACGCGTAGACCGAGAGCCCGGAGTGCCTCACGCTCCCTCCCTCGCCCCCTCCCCGCTCCAATCCCTCCCCTCCTCTCCTCCATCCGGTCTCTCCCTTTCCCCGCCTCTCTCCCTCTCTCTTTTTTTGGGATCAGACTGTGAATTTACCAAGCAAAACCCGCAGCGGCTGACGGAGGAAACGCGTCCCTGGCATGGGAGGCACGGGGTGCCCAGAGCAGCGCCGAGGTGACACCAACCNCCGCCGAGGTGACACTGAGCACTGCCGAGGTGACACCTAGCAGCACTGAGGTGACACTGAGCAGCACTGAGGTGACACTGAGCACCGCCGAGGTGACACCAAGCACCGCTGCAGTCACACCAAGCACCGCCGAGGTGACACTGAGCATTGCTGAGGTCACACTGAGCAGCACCGAGGTGACACCAAGCACCGCTGCAGTCACACCAAGCACCGCCAAGGTGACCCCCAGTACCGCAGCAGTCACACCAAGCACCGCCGCGGTGACACCGAGCAGCACCGAGGTGACACCAAGCAGCACCAAGACGACACCGAGCAGCGCTGGCCCCTCTGCTGGCGGGAGGGACGGGACACGGGGCCGATGCCGAGGAGCTGATGCCGGGGCGGCCGTGCCCCAAATGCCCTGGAAAACACGGGATGGGCTGCCCACGGCGCCTGGAGCTCCACTGGGCTTTTCCCACCACAAACTCTGGGATGCGGACCCCTCCTGCCAGCCCTGGGGCGCAGCGGGGTTGCTTTGGATTTATCTCCCGTATTTTTTCATCTGTGAAGGAGGGAGATTTCCTTCCCTCTGTCCCATCTTTATTTTTTTGGGTTTCTTTCGGAATGGGGTTGGCCGCTCCGCAGGAATCCCCTTCTGCTGGAAGACAGAACACAGCTCTCCAACGCTCCTGGAACCTCGGGAAAAGCACAAGGGGCTGGAATACCTGGCACCCCGGGATTCGCTCTTGGAGTGGGGAAAAAGGAAATAAATACAAACGCTGGGAATGATCCCTTTGGATCAATGTTCTGGAGAGCTTGTGGAGCTGCACTGGGCCATCCCAGGCTGCTGCCACCCCGCCACCCCTGGAATCTCTTGGATCCACACCTGGCTGAAGGGTTTGGCTGGGAGGGGGCTTGGCTTGGGCTGGGTTTTCACTGTGACCACTTAAGCCCGGCTTTGCGGAACGTTCCTTGGGGAGGAGCTGGGAATGGAGGAGCTGAATCCTCCCCCCGGCTCTTCCAGAGGGGATAACGGAGCTCTGCACAGCCTGGGATGCAGCCAAAGGACGGAAATCTAAGCAGGGATGGTCCCTGTCCCCTCGGGGTCCCACAGGGATCCCGCCGGCTCCAGCGGTGAGGAAGAGGAGGCAGAACCATGGCTCAGCCCCAGGGTTGATTGGATCATTGGGAAGATCCCAAAATTGTTGGAAAGACCCAGGATTGGTGGTTTTCCTTTGTTGTTTGGATGCCCAGGACCGACGGTTTCCCTTCGTTGGTGTTCAAATCCCAGCACAACCCCCGGGGCCGGAGAGAGCCCGACCTGTCACCCCCCGGGTGTCCCCTCCGAGGCTGCCCAGGGCGCAGATCCCGACCCTCCAGTCCTTCAGGAAAGGCCGGATTTTCCAGGCCAAGCTCTGCACGGAGATTCAATTAAGATATTTCAATTAAGATACTTCAGTTAAGATACTTCAATTAAGATATTTCAATTAAGATATTGCAATTGAGATATTGCAACTGAGATATTGCAATTGAGGTATTTCAATTGAGGTATTTCAATCGGAGTATTTCAATTAAGATGTTCCAACGAGGTGGCTCTCAATTAGCCGGAGCCCTGTTTGGGGAGCTTTGTTGTCACCATGGTTGTGATCTCGATGGGGCCCCACGGAGACTTTGGGTTTGCTCTTGGAGCAATTTAAACGGGAAAATTTGGGGAAAAAATCCATTGTTTTGACCCTGTTGCTTTGGGAATTAACCCGCACGGAGCCAGGGACGCCTCAGCCCCTGGGTGGGGTGCTGGATTTAGGGTTTTACGGCCCTGGGGTGGGTGACCAGACAGCAGAAGGGATTCGAGAGGCCAAACGAGGATTTTGAATATATTTAAATATTTATCTCCACTCCCACACACCCACAGTTCCAGAGGTATGGAAGGAAACGAGACCCCTGGAATTTCTCAGTGCACTGGGATGCTCGGGTGGGATTTGGGGTTGGGGACATGGGAGGTTTGGGCTGCTTTTCCCTGGGATAAACCCCAAAATGATGACCTGGCTTTGCTGTGGGATAGGGAACAGAGCCCCGTGCATGGATCAAATCCTCTAAATCCTCATTTTTGACCTGTCAGCCTCAAAATCCTCATGGTTTAGGTTCTTGGAGAAGGCCCCTGTCGGATGTTTGGGGTGGTGGTGCTGGGAGTGACCATTTCTGTGTCCATCCCGGAGGGAGGGTGAGGGTGAGGATGAGGGTGAGGATGAGGATGCTCCAAAGGATGGAACACACTCGGAAGGAGCCTGGTGCCAACCCAGAGCCACTTTGTGCTGCTCCAGAGGGAGCTGGGACTCCTGGATGTGGTGATTTTGAGGTTTCTGGCCCTGCTGGGATCACACAAAGGGGAGTGGCACAAACCAAGGCCACCAAGGCCACCTAAAATCCCCATCTTTTGGAAAAACCTGGATTTAATGTATGGAGCTTGCTTTAAAAAACCTCCCAGCCCTCCCAGCTTAATCTTTTTAATGCTGCCTTTCAGAGCTGCCTCCTTAATCTTCTTCATTCCATTTTTTCCCCCTATTTAATGGTCTGAACTTCCATAATACAATTTTTATATTCGCTCAAGCTTTAACCTCGTCCCTCTCAGCTGGTGTTAAGTTGTAATCCCGGCACTTAAATCCGTCACAGCTCCGGGAGTGAGGAAAGCCGGAGGTGGGAGGGCGAGAGGAGCCTGGGCAGGACTTCTGCAGTCATTAAAACATGGGATAAATGCACGGAAAGAAAAGGGCAAACATAATTAAACTGCTAATCAGAAGTGGTCAAATAATCAAAAGCATCTCCTGCTTCCACGTGTTTGCACTCCGCCCGGAACGGGATGAGAGCTCCGGGAGAACTTTTTGGGGCCTGGAGTCAACTTTTTGTGGTGGTAACGAAGTCGCGGCCTCTTGTGCCGCCTCAGCTCCACGGGGGCTGCTGGGGTTGATCCTTGGAGGGAAAACAAAGCTCCGTGCGGGAGGTGCGGTGCTGTGCCTCGCTCCGAGGAGCTGGGATGGAGCTGAACGTGGGCAGGAGTTTTGGGAAAGCCCATCCCGCAAAGGAATCCCGGATAATTTCATTTCCCGGTGAGCAGAGCCCCGGGGGCTGGTGCCTGGTGCGGGTGGAGGCGGCTCCTCCCTCCAGCAGCTCCTGCTCCGGGGCTTTTCGGGGATTCCCAGTGGGAAGACAGATGGGAAGAGGTGAGGAGGCTCCACACGGGAGGAGCCATCCCCCAGCTGCTGATTTGGCTGCAGAGCAGATTTTTGGGAGAATCAGCTGCGGCGCGAGAGGAAGCGTCTCCAGCGTCTTCCCTTCCCGAGGCCAAGCCCGGCATCGTCCCCTCTGCCCAAATTCCCATCAAATTCCAATCCCTCATGGTAATCCCAGCCAGGAACAGCTGGAGCAGCGCCCAGAGGCGCTGGTCCTTCCAGCTGCGCTCCCCGAGGGATTTTCCACGGCTTTTCCGTTGCTTTTCCACGCGTTCCACGCGTGCGAGGCGCCGGAGCCGCGGGGAGACCCCCGGCTGTTCCGGCTGGGTCGTTTTAGGAGGTTCTGGAGCTGCGGGGTGGCGTGGGCTGCTCCGCCGGCTGTGCCGGCCGCGGGGCTCTCCCTGCGGGAATCGCGGCAGGACAGCCACGGAGAATATCCGTCAGGAGAATATCCAGGGACTCCTGGGCCGCATCCACCAGGAGAAGGCGGGAGGAGGGGAGCAAAGGGAAGGGAAGAGCGGAGAGCCCAAAGCAGGGCTGGAACGGGGAGTTTGGGAAGGGAAGGGCATGGATGGGAAGGGCAGGACACGGAAGGGGCCCAGCAGCAGCAGGACCAGCCCTGGGAAGGTTTTGCAGCTCTCAGAGTTGTCAGTTTGCTCCAAAAATCTCTGATTTTGGATCTTTCCATAAAAAGCACCCGGTTCCTGTAGGGGACGGGAATTGTCCCTTTTCTCCAAAAATCTCTTTGATTTTGGATCTTTCCATAAAAAGCACCCGGTTCCTGTAGGGGACGGGAATTGTCCCTTTTCTCCAAAAATCTCTTTGATTTTGGATCTTTCCACAATGAGCAGCAGGTCCCTGTGCGGGATGGGAACTTTCCCTCCTCTCCAAAAATCTCTGATTTTGGATCGTTCCACAAAAAGCAAGAGGTCCCCTGTGTGGGATGGAATCGTCCCTTTGCTCCAAAAAATCTCTTTGATTTTGGATCTTTCCATAAAAAGCACCCGGTTCCTGTAGGGGACGGGAATTGTCCCTTTTCTCCAAAAATCTCTGATTTCGGGCCTTTCCAAAGTCTCTGGGCTGGGTGCGTGCCAGGATGGGCCGGTTTGCCTGGAATTCCCCCGTTCCCTCCCCAGTTTCCCCGGCAGTCCCTGCCTGGGAGCTCGTCCCCCTCACCTCCAGCTCCAGCTCCAGAATTCCGAGCTCTCCCTGCCGTGAATCCCCAGCTCGGAGGCTTCCACAGGGACGAACCCCTCAGCTGAGAACAGGAATGGGATCTTTTCATTCCCATTTTCCCCCTTAACTGCCCTCGCCGGGATTTTTCCCGGGCTCCAAGGTTTTCTGCCGGGCTCCGAAGTGATGCTGAGCCTTCAGCCCTGGCAGGTTTGATGGGAATGAGCTCGCTGGGTTCCTCGGGAGCGGGGATGGGGCTGTGGGAGCAGGGGTGGGGTGCGGGGTGCCTGCGTGTGTATATAGGGTCTGTAATTAATGTATAGGTAGAGATGTGTATAGGGGGCACGGGCCGGGGGGCTCCGCTCCTGAGGAGGAGGAGGAGGAGGGGGAAAAGGAGGAAGAGGAGGAGGAAAAAGAGGAAAAGGAGGAGGATTTATCCTCCAGGACCGCGTGCTGGGCTCTGCAGCCCTCGGCCCCTGTCCCAAGGGATGCGGGATTTGGCCTTGGCCCCATTCCCAAGGGATGTAGGATTTCCCCTCATTCCCGGTCCCAAGGAATTCGGGATTCCCCCTCATTCCCAGTCCCAAGGAATTTGGGATTGCCCCTCATTCCCTGTCCCAAGGAGTTCGGGATTCAGCCTCAGCCCCGCTCCCAAGGGTTTGGGATTCCCGCTCAGCCCCTGTCCCTTGGGATGTGGGATCCAGCCTCGGCCCTTATCCCAAGGGGTGCGGGATTCCACCGAGCAAATTCCCGCCGCTCCTCCCTCCCTCCCTGCCCTTCACGTCCACCCGATCCTGATCCCGATCCCGGTCCCGATCCCGGTCCCGATCCCGATGGGATGAAGAGCCTTTGCCGGAGCAGACCCCGGGATGGGACCCTGGGATGGGACCCTGGGATGGGATCCCGGGATGGATCCAAAGCCCGCGAGCTCCGGAGCACCCCCCGGCCCGGTGCCTGCAGCCCCCCCGTGTCTGTGGAGCAGCCTCAGCTGGGGGCGTCCAAACTTTTTATCCCTAATTTTATTTTTCCCGTTATTTCCAATTTTTTGGGTTAAAAAAACCCCTGATTTTTTCACACCCCACATTCCAGCGCTTCTCCCAAGCCCTCCAGGGTGCCAGGGGTTGTTCCCGCAGGAATTGCCCCTGTCGTGGGTCCCCCCTGGCCGCAGTCACCCCAGCCCTGCTGACAATCAACCCAGACTCCCGAAAAACAGGAATCCATTGCAGTTTGATAGGAAAACTTTTTAAACCCCCGCCTTTCCCTCTCACCACCGCGTCTCCAGGATAAACCCTCGCCCTGTAAATAAACATCCAACCCTTCTTGTATAAATTAAAAATAAAAATGATTTTAAGAAAAGACAAAAAAAAAATCCATTGAGAAACATAAAAAAAAAATACTAAAAATCTCCCTTTCCAGAAGATTGAAATAATTCCAACTTCACTTTTTTTTTGGAGCTGATTTCCAATCCCAATAACAGAACAAACAAAGAAAAAAAAATCTGGAATACTTCAAGTGTTGGACTTTTCAATGAATCCGGGAGGGAAGACAAATGCATGTAAATATTTTTAACAGGAGACATATCTTAAACAGAACTTCTTTTTGTACATAACTCTCCTAGAGTTTAGTACCGAAATGGCTTCATAGTGTCTGTTCCAAGAAAGGAAAAAGAAGAAAATGTTTGTTAATTGTTTTCTGTTCTTACTCAATGGCCAAAACGTTAAAAATAACGACAAAAAAAAAAGAAAAGAAAAAAAAAAGACTCTAAAAAATAATCTTTGCCAATGGATCTAGCACTGTAATGGTACTGTCTATTTTTTTTAATTCTTTCTGTGCTGTGCCCATTTATAAAATGAGGAAAAGATAAAAAATAAAGTCATTTAAACATTGTCTGCCCAGGGCCTGGCCTGAGTTCTTGGTGCCAATGGCTCCGGGGTCGGGAATGGGGGGAGAAGGTTCCACCTGGTCCCGGTCCCATCTGGGTGGTGGTTAAAGAGTGGTTTCCATGGCAACGGCAGCGATGCTGAGGAGCCTGGACCATCCCAGTGCAGCCTGGACCATCCCAGCCCAGCCCTGGACCATCCCAGCCCAGCCCTGGACCATCCCAGCCCAGCCTCAGAAACCTTTGAAAGTTCTCACCCTCCAAGGGCTTCACCCCGTGTGGAATTCGGCCCTGGATGGATACCGGAGTCCCGGGTGGATAACCCAGCCCTGGATGGATCCCCCAGCCCCGGATGGATTCCCCAGCCCCGGATGGATCCCAGCCCTGGGTGGATCCCCCAGCCCTGGATGGATCCCCCAGCCCTGGGTGGATCCCAGCCCTCAGCCCTCAGCAGGGACAAATCCCATCCTGCTGGGAGCAGCTCGGGAATCCCTGCCCGGATGGCGACAGCACCAGAGCCCCAAATCCCTCCCTTTCCCCGCCATTTCCCAGACCCGGGCAGTTCCCATCCCCCTCCTCGCCCACAGCGTTCCAGGCGGGAAGGGGCTCCCAGCCCGGCCCCAATAATGCCCCCACTGTGCCGTGTTTGGCAGAGCGGGAGTGAGCAACCGCCTGCCCGAGGTGTTGGAATCCGGGCTGAAGGCTGGGAACAGCCTCCGATTATATCCCAATCCCTGCTTTTTATTTATTTCCCCTCCCCAGACGGCTCTTACAGGAATTTTCCGCTCCCGCAGCGCCGTTGCAGACCCTGGGATTTAACGGGACAGCCCCAAACGGGGTTTATGTGGGATTTTTTCGCACCCTGTGAATCAGCCTCTGTAAGTCTCTGGGATGTGAGCAAAGCCTCCAAAAATAACACCGGGGTTGGGGTTTCACCTGGAAAACGAACGGCCCGGAGGCAGCGAGCCCGCGGTGGCTGGCAGGGATTTTAGGGAATGGCAGGGGAACGGCCCCACCTGAGGGGCCGGGGGCCCTCCTTGGGGACACACAGCTGGGAAGGGGCTTCAGGATCCCAAATCCTCCCTGAGCTTTCCTGGATACCCCAAATAAAGAGGATTTATCCCCTGGGAGCTGCTCCCGAGGCTCATCCCAGGAACTGCTGCTCCGCTCCCACCTCGCTCCACGGACACCGCGAGTCCCTTCCCGGCTCCCTGTCCCCCGGCTCCCGTGAAATCCAAGTCCTATTTCGGGATCCTCCGCATTCCCGGACATAAACAACCCCTCCCCATCCCCATTCCCATTCCCACCTCTTCCCATTCCTCCCACCCTCCCTCTCCAGGGCTCCACAAATCCTCCTCAGCCGAGCCTCCTCCGCCTGTTTCTTCCCACCTTTTTTAGCTCCTGGCCTCTTTCCCTCGCCTTCCGAGGACAGGAAGCCCTTTAGGACAAAGAGCGCTGAAATCCCGGCGGGACTGGCCGGATGCAGCTCCCTGGGCTGCTCCGGAGGCCTGGCGGCAGCGATGGAGATCTGGGCACGGCGGACGCTCCGAGGATTTTCGGGCCATTGTGCGGGACTGGAGGCAAAGAGCAGAATTCCCGCTCCGGGAATTCCAGCATTTCCTGAGCAGCCCAGCCAACGTTCCCTGCTCTTCACCTGCGCCGGGACAATGGGCAGCGGGAATGCACTTTGGGAATTGTGTCCCTCCTATTCCCACCTATTTCCTGCCTTCCAATTGTTTTTCCCGAGGCTGGATCCATCCCCGTGCCGGAACGGGACTGCTCTCCCCGCGTCCCACGTCTGAGAGGACAGAGAATTCCCAAGGGAATATTTCCCGCTACAGAACCTCTCCGTGTTTTTCCGGGACTGCTGGAGCCCCGACATTCCGTGCCCGGATCTGCATTCCGTGAGGAATTGTGCCCGCTGACGGATCCGTGCTGGATCTAACAAGGAACAAAGGCAATTAAAAATAATGGGGAGCCTGAGCTGCCGCCTGGAACAAAACAATGATAATTAATTATAATTCTAATTATAATAAAGGCCAAACCCATCCCAGAATTCCCACTCAGATCAAATCCAAACCTTCCGAGCAGATCCTGCCTCCCTTGTTTTTTGTCATCCTCTCCCATCACCACGGAGTCCCTGGGAGTGGGGAATTGGAGAGGCTGCTCCTGATAAAGCTCCTGATAAAGCTCCCACCCCATTTCCTCCCCGGCAGAGAATTCCAGAGGAAAGCAGGAGCGCTGCTCCCACCGTGGATGGGGATTCCTGGCATTGCCGTGGGATTTCTCCCTGGGTTTGGCCCACTGAGCCCCAGGGAGGCTTTAGATGGAGAGCAGGGAGCGATACTGGGAAGGAATTCCCAGCTGGGAAGGTGGGGAGGGGCTGGGCTGGAATTCCCAGAGCAGCTGTGGCTGCCCCTGGATCCCTGGCAGTGCCCAAGGCCGGGCTGGAGCAGCCTGGGGCAGGGGGAGGGGTCCCTGGGTGGGATTTAAGGCCCCTTCCCACCCAAACCATTCCAGGACTCCATGATTCCTTGAGTTTTGGGGAAAGCCTCGTGACAGAGGCGGGAGACACCCCCTTCTCTCACAGCCTGGGGGTCTCTGCAGCTCTGACCCAAACCCGCCTGGCAGGAGGAGCTGCTGGATGTTCCCTGCATCCCAGCCCAGAAACCCTCAGCGTTCCCTTTAAAAACCACCCCTGGAGAAGTTTGGAATGGCCTGTGACGGACCCCAGGACCACCCCGCTGGATCCAGCTGGATCCCATCCCCTCCCACAACCCTTAAACGCGGCGGGAGCTCCTTTGGGAACGTGAGATGAGGTCTCCGCATGGAAAGGTTCCCTGCAGCTGCCAATCCTGGCATTAAACAACTCTTGGGATCTTCCTCACGCCGGGCAGGAGGGATTTCTGCCAGGAATGCCGCAGCTTTGTGGCTCAGGGTCGATAAATCGGGGATTTGATCCCTTTCCCTGCAAAGCTGGGATGCTTGAAGGTGGCATCCCCTGGGAACAGGCAGAATTCCCCACCAGGACAGGGAATTTGAGGGGCAGCAGGAGGAGGAATCAGGAATCCTCCCCACTGCCCTGTCTGGAGCATCCCGGAGGAATTCCAGAGGGAATCAGCTCGGATTTGAATGGCTGAACCTGTGTGCAATGTGCTTTCCCCCCCCGTTATTCCCTCACCTGCATCTCCTCCAAACATCCCTGGCTATTTTTAGGTGCTGGGAATTAACACCTGGATTTGCGTTCTCCCTCATTTGGCCGCGGTCCAAAGCGATTCCGGGGTAATTGGATCAGGCCAGGGATTCCATCAGCCAGGGCTGTGACAAATCGCCGCACCTGGGTCACGGCAGGGGCCGGGAGCGACCTGGAAGAGCAGCTGGGAGAGGGGGAGAGCAGGGATTTGGGGCAGAGAGCGAATTTTTTGGGCAAAATCCCAGTGGAAGCAGGAGTTTTTCTGAGTTTTCGGGCCGAGCTGTTCCTTTGGGAAACTGAGGCCCAGACAGGGATTTCTCTCCAATCCCCCTAATCCAATATTTTCCCTCCTGGCAGCGGCTGCAGATGCAGCTGGGGAGGGAAACGATTCCTTGTGCCGCTCCCTGAGCCGGAGCCGGAGGTTTCCTCTCGGCAGGGAGGGTTTGGAGTCAATCCCTGCTCAGGAACCCCAGGCCTCGTGCCCAGCAGGGCTCAGGTTTCCATCCGAATCCACGTTATTGTCCCCCAGGGAATTCCCGTGGTTCTGGCCCAAACCTTGGAATCCAAAATGAGGCAAGAGCGGCCAAAATCCATGGAAAAGCTCGAAAACTGAGCTGGTTTTCAGGGGTTTCTGTCCCACGTGTCTTGGAATCAGGGAATCCTTCAGGATGGAAGAGATGAGGGAATCCGAGCTCTAACCCAGCACTGCCAAGGCCACCCCGACCTTGTCCCCAAGTGCCACATCCACAGGGATTTAAATCCCTCCAGGAATGGGGACTCCACCCCTGCCCTGGGCAGCTGTGCCAGGCCCGGACAGCCCTTTCCAGGAGGAAATGTTCCCTAGTTCCCAATATCCAGGTAAAACCTGGATTTATCCCTCTGGAATGCAGGGATGGGTTGTAGGGTCAAACCTGGATTTATCCCACTGGGATGGCTCCAGGCTCTGCCGGGGTAATCCTGGATTTACCCCCCAATCCCAAGTGACTCCAGAACCCTTCGGAATAAGGATGCTCACAGGGAGAGGCCTCTTCCCAGACTTTTGGCTCCCGGCCCCGCCACATCCCCGCCACCCACGTGGAATTCCCGTCATTCCCGGCCGGGATCCTGGGGGAAGAGCAGCTTTGAACATGAGGCCCCAAAGCGCCGCTTTTGGAGAGGGATTTGTCTGGAGTCTGTTCCTGTGATCCCGAAGGAGCCGCCGGCCGTTCCTCAGTCGCTTCCTGCTTCCACACGTCTCGGAGTGGCGGATGAGCCACATCCCAGGCGGAATTTCCCTTCCCAAAAACCCCCCTGGGGATGCAACTCACGGCAGGGACTGTCACTTTTCCGTGCCCTCTTCTGTGTGAATTCATCCCGTGGGAGCTGCAGGGAGGATTTCCACAGAGAGCATGGCCCTGGGTGCATCGGGAGGATGATCCCAGATTTCAGTGTCCCTCTGTGGGAATGGAATTGTGCTGGGATTGCTCTGGGATCAGCCCCTCCCCAGGCTCACCTGGCTCTTCCCTGCCTGCTCCCATCTTTTATTTCGGATCGTGATTTCCTGCTGGATTTTTACCCAGCGCCATCACCTGGGGACAGCCCCAAACCATCCCTGCAATTTCCTCCCCATGGGATTCAGGATTTTCCATCCCCGTCCGGATATTTCCGTGGTTCATCCCCAGGATTCCCTCGGGAAAAGGGTGAGGAGTTGGATTTTCAGGGTTTTCTCCAACTGACGCTTTCTCGGTTACTTTCAGGATGTTTCAAAGTGTTGCTGACGGGAATTTTGGGAGCTGCCAGGACACATCCAGGGAGAGAACGGCAAAAAACCCTTTCAGAGCAAGCTCGGGAGGGAGATCTGGCTGGGAATGTTCTCCCAGGGAATGGGTTGGGTTGGAAGGGACCTTAAACCCCATCCGCTTCCTTTCCTGGAGGTTTTCCCAAACCAAACCCACATTTCCCTGCTTTTCTGGAGGTTTTCCCAAACCAAACCCACATTTTCCTGCTCCCCTGGAGGGTTTTCCAAACCAAATCCAAATTTTCCTGCTCCCCTGGAGGGTTTCCCAAACCAAACCCACATTTTCCTGCTCCCAGCTCCGCTCAGCTTCTCACGGATTCCCCGGGACTCAGCCCCAGGCAGCGTTTCCCGGGCATTCAGCAGTGATGGGATATTCCAGCGACATCCCTGCATCCAAACCGCCAGGATTTCCATTCCAGGGAAATCCTCCCAAACCCATCCCAAGATGTTTTTTCCCTTCCCCTCCCTCCATCGGGACCAGCCGTAACTGGGCTGAGGGCGGGATTTATTCCCGGCCTTTGAGCGTGACCTAAATCCAATCTCGCTCCTCATCAACCGCCTTTGTTCTTGGGCCGGGCTTAATCGCTCGTCTGGCTAATCCGGACTGATGGTCCGCTGCCTTTCGCACGCCCGGCTGCTTCAGAGCAGGCGAAAAAAAATTCCAGGAAAAGCCGTTTCCTTGGGATTTATCTTCTCGAGTGGCGCCGATGTTTTGTGGGACGATCCCAGGGTCTCTGGATCGGTTCGGGTGTTGTTAAACCGGGAGCGGGAGTCGCTTTTTGTCCCTTCTGATTTCTGGGTGATCGGAACTCCACCAGGACTCGGCGGCGGCGCTGGGCAGGGCTCAGCCCTCAGCTCTGCTCAACAAAGCCGGGCTTATCCCGGCTCCTCGGGCTGAAGGGAGGGCTGGATCCTTGCGGTGATTTCAGAGCTGCGTTTTGGGATGGGGAAGAGCCTCTGAAGGACTCCACAGCCACCTCATCCCTCAGGGTTTTGAATTTAAGGGAATATTTCCACCACTGAAGGGTTCCAGAGCCACCTGAACCATTCCAACCGCTCAAGGATGTGAATTTCAGGGAGTATTTCCGGGTCTGAAGGGCTCCAGAGCCACCTCAACCCTTCAATACCTTATGGGTGTGAATTTTAGGGAATATATCTGCCCCTGGAGGGCTCCAGAGCCACCTCAACCCTTCAATACCTTATGGGTGTGAATTTTAGGGAATATATCTGCCCCTGGAGGGCTCCAGAGCCACCTCAACCCTTCAATACCTTATGGGTGTGAATTTTAGGGAGTATTTCTGCCTCTGGAGGGTACCAGAGCCACCTCGACCCTCAGGGATGTGAATTTAAGAGAACTTTTCTGCCTCTAAAGAGCTCCAGAGCCACCTGAACGCCCCCAGTACCTCAGGGATGTGAATTTTAGGGAATATTTCCACCTCTGAAGGGTTCCAGAGCCACCTCAGCCAGCCCTGAGCTGACCTGGAGCTCATTTCCTGCAAATCCCAAGAACTCCTTTCCACTTCCCCCTCCCATAATTTCCCCATTTCTCCTCCCTTTCCCAGCCCCTTTCTTCCCCTCCCGCTGTTTTTGCCTCTCCCTTCCCTTCCCCGCCCTTCTCTCCCTCAGGAAGGAGCTCAGGGTGGAAATCGCGGTTTTCCCTTCGCTCCGGGACTGTTTTATTTCTGCTCCCGTGCTGGTGCTGCCGGAATTCCGGAATCCCGGAGCCAGGCCGCGGGAAATGGGATGCTCCATCCCGCTGGCAGGGCCATCCATCATTCCCGGGGCTCCTTCCGGGCCAACCAAAGCTGCTCCGTGGACAAAACGGGGCAAAGAATGAAGAATCCAGCAGGAGGGATGATGGGGGCGGATGGAACCGGTTGGGAGGACAGGGAAAATCCTGGAGCCATTTCCTGTTCATTTTCCTGCTGCCGGGAAGGCTCTGGATCCACCCCACCAGCTCCGGGTGGGAACTGGGGGTCGGCTTCTCCCAGAAAACCAGCGGCAGGGTGAAAGGAACGGCCTCAGGCTGGGCCAGGGGAGGCTCGGGTTGGAATTCAGGAGGAATTTCCCCATGGAAAGGGAAGGGAACTGCCCAGGGAGGTTCGGAGTCCCCATCCCTGGAGGGGTCCAAGGAATTCCTGGACGCGGCACTGAAAGCTCCGGTGGGGACCGGGCACAGCTGGGTCTCGATGACCTTGGAGGGCTTTTCCAAGCTCCGTGATCCCGGGATTCCGGGGTTCCAGCCCAGGCTGGGATGCGCCGGCGGGAGCGGAGCGGCTGAGCCCGGGCAGCTCCTGAGCACGGAGCGCTCCCGGAATTCCATTTCCCCGCTTCCCCCGACCCCAGGTCCCGGCACGGCTCCCAGGTGAAGAGCACCACCTGCTGACATTCCTGCCGGCATTCCCGGGATTCGGGCGCGGCCGCGGGGCCGGGGCCGGCTCGGAGCCGCGCTCCCCACGGGTGGCTTCGGTTGTTTGCCGGATTTTTGGGAATCCGCGGAGCCCAGAGGAAGGAGCCGCTCGGTGCCGGGCACCGGGACCTCCCCCAGCTCCCGGGAATTGCACCAATCCCTTTCCAGCGCTGTCAGAGCGGGATGTGGGGGCCCAAGACTCGCTGGAGCACGAACTGTTCCATCAGCGGTTTTGGAACTCAGACATCCAGCGTTATCCCCCAACATTTTAATGGAAAGCTGTTCGGAACGCCGTAGGAAAGTGGGGAATTCCGGCTGCCTGGATGTGAAGGCAGCCATGGAATTCGGTCCCGGTGTCGGATGATTGTGCTCTGTCCCCGTGCTGGGCTCCGCTGGAGCGTGGGGTCTCGATGAGGGAGCTCTTCCAGGCGGGAGCTCTCCCGCCGCTGCGGGTCCGGGATGGTTCAGTGCGGATGAGCCGGTGGGAAGCAGCCGCGGGAGGAAGAGCGCGGCCGTTGAGCCCGAGTGGGAATTTGCTGCTCCTGAATGAATCGCGGCAGGAGATGAGGCAGCCGCAGGCATCGCCTCCCTCCCTCCTGGAGCACCTGAATGGAAAATCCTCCAAGATTCCCTCTGTGACTCTTCCAACCCTCCCTGCCCTGCCTCTGCTGTCCCTGTGCCTGCTTCTCCTCTTTCCAGACGTGCTTTGGGATTTCTCGTGCTCTTGTTCCATAACTTTCCCTCGGTATTCCCTCTCCAATCCCTTTAATCCGCCGGGAGCTCTGGGGGTGCTCCAGCACTCCCCAGATGTTTCGGAAACCAGCCGGGACACGGTTTGGGACATTCCCACAGCATCCTGCTGCTCTGGGGGGCATCCTGAAAGTCCAGGGGAACCAGTTCCTCCTGCCCCAGATCCTCCTGCAGGGACGGAGCTCATGGAAAGTGTTCCTGCCCGGCGGCACCTCGGGGCCGTGCCCCGCTCCTGCCCGTCCCAGCACAGGCCCCGGTCCCCGCTCAGGGCTGCCGGGGGCTGGAGGCACCCGAATTCCATGGAAAAGGTGACTCCTGCCTGGAATGGGCAGCGCTGGGAAGGCGGGGTGGGCATGGGCCAAGCTGGAATCAGCTTCCCAAGGGTTGGAAATGACCTGGGAAAGAGAGGGGCTCGTGAAAAAAGGGCTGTTCCGGCTGCCAGCAGGCACTGGGATGCACTGGGGTGCGCTGGGATGCTCTGGGGTGTGCTGGGATGAGCTGGGATGCGCTGGGGTGAGCTGGGATGCACTGGCATGCGCTGGGATGAGCTGGGATGCGCTGGGATGCTCCGAGATGTGCTGGGATGCCCTGGGGTGCACTGGGGTGCTCTGGGATGCANGAGGGGCTCGTGAAAAAAGGGCTGTTCCGGCTGCCAGCAGGCACTGGGATGCACTGGGGTGCGCTGGGATGCTCTGGGGTGTGCTGGGATGAGCTGGGATGCGCTGGGGTGAGCTGGGATGCACTGGCATGCGCTGGGATGAGCTGGGATGCGCTGGGATGCGCTGGGATGGCCGTTCTGCCATTCCTGGAGCTGTGAAAATCGTGGATTCAGACCCCAACCTTCCTCCCCTCCCAGTTCAGCACATGAAGGAAAATCCCGCCGTTCCCTTCCCAGCTTCTCCTCGACCTTTCCCGTCGGGGCTTTTCTCCGTTTCATTTTCCAGGAGTTTAAAGGAGCGCTTCAAATCCCACCGAAATCCATTCCTTTTTCATTTGCCTGGCAGGTTTTTTTTCCCTGATTGACCCAAATTCCGTTTCCTCATCACCTCTTGCCCCAGATTTTTTTTTCTTTGTGTGGCAAGAAGCCAAAAAAGAGGGGGGAAAAAGAAAGTGGAAGGAAAAGAAAAGAATGAGGAGAGATCTTCACAAAGCTCCATTTGCTGAATTTCCTGGAGGAGCCTGATCCGAGCTCCAATCATAAAATCGTGGAATATCCCAAAGTGGAAGGGATCCACAGGGACCACTGATTCCAACTCCTGGCCCTGCACAGACACCCCAAAATTTGGGTCAGCAGAGCCGTTGGGAGCAGGGATGGGAGCGTGGCAGAGATGGGAGGTGGAAAATGCCTTAAAAATCCAATCACAAAATGTGGAATATCCTGAGCTGGATGGGATCCGCAGGGATCATTAATTCCGACTCCTTCCCTGAACAGAACATCCCAAAATCTGGGTCAGCAGAGCCGTGGGGAGCGTGGGTGGGAGGCGGGAAACGGCTTAAAAATCCAATCGTAAAATCGTGGAATATCCGGAGGCGGACGGGATCCACAGGGATCGTCGATTCCAACTCCTTCCCTCCTTCCCAGCCCCCGGCGGCTCCGCAGCTCCCGGCAGGGCGGGGATGGGGGAAAGGATGGCTGGGGAGCCGGGAATGCCCCAGCCCTTCCCGCGCCCAACCCAGTCCAAGGGCGGGTGACAACCCCGAGGCCACGGGAGGACCGGGCTGTGACAGCCCCGCAGCCCCGGCCCTGCATTTGGGAGGATTTTCCCGGTGTAAACCACATCCCACTCCCGGGAATTCTCCCTTTTCCAGGCCGCGTTTCCATTTCCATCCCGCGACCTTTCCGCCGAGCGAGCTCTGCTGCTGCTCGCGGAGCCCGGGCGGGGCTCCCGGCGCTGCCGCGGCCCCAACGCCGGCGCTGGGGGAGGGAATTCCCTCGGGAAGGGCCGGGAGGCCGCGCTGGGAGCTCTCCACAAATCAGGGAAAACTGGGAAACGCCTGGCGGGATCCCCGGGCTCGGGCGCAGCGCGTTTGGGCTGAACAAAGGTCCCTGTCCCCACGGGAAATGTCACCCCGAGCTCGCGAAACGCCCGCGGCAGCTCTGCCGTGGTTGTGAACCTGGGGAGGGGGAGCTCAGCTTATCCTGATTATTTTTAGATTTCATTTTAATAATAAACGGATTGTCTCATGTTCCCCCCGGAGCTGCTCTCCAGGAAGGAGAGGCCGCGGCCGATTCCCCGCGTTAAGGATTCGAAAAACGCGCAGATGTGGCGATTTTTGAGGGATTTTCCAGCCTCAATGGCCCCGGGTCTTTGTGCTTCAGTTTCCCCGGCAGAGGTGAAGCGAGCATCGCGTACCCGAGGAGAATCCGAGAGGATCCAAGGAAAGGATCCCTTTTCCAGCCATCCCGGCGGCGGGAATTGCTCTCGGAGCGTCCCGGATGGGTTTTGGGGGGAGCACCCGGCCAGGGTCGGGCTCTGGAAGCTGCAGGGAAGGGAGGAAAGGAGAGGCAGTGGGGGCTCAGCCGAGATTCCCGCAGGATTTTTCAAGGATCCGCCGGCCCTGACGGGCACTAATTACCCCCCTGCCTTCTAAACAAACCTGCAATTAGCGCTCGGCGGATCAGCGGAGCCACTTCCACTCCAGCGCCGCTTTTCCTCTTCCCTCCCCTCCAATTACGGAATTAGAGGAGAGAAAAGCAGGGGTGGCCCTTGGGCTGATTGCTGCTGGAGGTGCCCGCGCGGGGGAGGGGGGTAATTAATGCTAATTAATGCCTACCGACCTGCCCGGCGTTCCCAGCGCGCTTCATCTCCCACGCGGAGCGGGAGCGTCGCTCCCCGCGCTCCCAAGCCTGGCAAGATCCACCTGTTGGCAGCACAGCCCTTTACGTTCCACCCCAAAATGTGCCGGGAGCCGCGGCGAGGGGAGGGAATTCCAGCCTCTGAAGGGCTCCAGGCTGCCCGAAAATGAGGAATCCCAAATATCTTCATCCCGGTCCTCACAGGGAGGGATTCACCCCAAGTATCTTCATCCTAATTCCTGAACGCTCCAACCCAGCCCTGCTCTGTCTCCTCCTTGCGTCTCTGCATCCCTGCTCCTCGCCCTTCCCTGCTGCCCACCCAGCTCCCTTCCCTCAGCTCGAGCTGCTTCCAAAGGGATGCTCATCCTTTAAATCCTATTTTTTTGCCGGTTTGGGATCTTCCCGGGATTATTTTGAACAGCTCCGGTGAGGAAAAGCCCTGGGGAGGAGCAGGAATGAGAGGAGTGAGCTCCTCTGGAGGTTGGTCGGGGGCTGCATCTCCACCCCAAGTCCCTCCCTGCTGCCCACCCAACTCCTTGCCCCTGGCTCAAAGGGATGCTCATCCTTTAAATCCTATTTTTTGGCAGCTTGGGATCTTCCTTTCAGCACTCCTTGGAGTCCCAGAGCCCCGCAAGAGGCTGGGATTATTTGGAACAGCTCCAGCAAGGAAAAAGTCTGGAGAGGAGCAGGAATGAGAGGGCTGAGGGTGGTCAGGGGCTGCATCCCCACTCCTCACCCTTCCCTGCTGCCCATCCAACTCTTTGCCATCACCTCAAGCTGCCTCCAAAGGGATGCTCATCCCCTAAATCCTATTTTTTGGTGGTTTGGGATCTTCCTTTCAGCGCTCCTCGGAATCCCTGGGCCCTGTGTGAGGCCGGGGTAAACAGGCGCCGAGGCAAAGGAGGAGGAACCCACGGGAACAGCTCCAGGGGCTCTGCGGGTTCGTCTCGTGGGGTCCGGCTGAGGTTTGGTTTTCAGGGCGCTTCAGAGAGCAGCACGAGCGGGGCTGTCACAGTTCTGCTGCAGTGATGGGGCCTCCACAGCACCTCAGTCACGGCCCCTAAATCCCAGGGAATGGGGATGGGGGAGGCTGGGACCGGGTGGGATTTAGGGAACATCGTGCATCCAAATAGGGCTGGAGGCTCAGAGGGAAAAGCTTCCGCTGTGGGTGGTTTTGGGGTGGGGAGGTGGGGATGAACCCCTGAGGAAACTGGGACTTACTGGAGATGTTGGGATGAGCAGCCCTTGTGTGGCTGAGCCCGACTTTAAAGAGCCCAGCATCTTTAGGATTTGCTTTAGGGAACCCACAGCTCTTCCCTTGACCAGCTCCAGGTGTAAACCCGGCTGGCTTTAAGTTGGAATATCCCATTCCCTGGAGCTGCATTTGGGGCTCTCGGACACCTTTGCAGCCTTGATTCTCTCTCTTGATGCCTAAGAAAAAAAATTCCTCATATTTATAATATGTAAAGGCCGGGTTTGAGGGGCTTTGGGACTAGAATTGGTGAAAGGACCTGGAATCCCTGGTTTAAGCACAGGACATCAGTCCCTGCCAGGCTCAGCCGAACTCCCAGCTCAGCACGAGCTGCCCTGGGGTTTGCAGGGGACAGTTCCGGTGTCCCTGCAGGAACAGCTCTGCTTTCACCCCATAAACAAACCCCAAACTTGCCCGAAGGCAAATTCCCACTGCTGCCATTCCCTCGGGGAGCAAAGCCACCCCTCGCCAGCTGGGCTTGGGCACCACCACCCAGCACCTGACCTTCCCCTGCTCTCCCACCCCTCTGGGGACACACCCGGCTGGGCACGGAGCTGGCACCGGGGGGACACGGAAACCTCGGCGGCTGCGGCGGCGCCGGGGGAGCTGCAGGGCCGGGACGTTGGGATTTCACCTCCCCTTCCTTTCCCGTCAATAATTCCTTGTCCCGGTGGGTTCTGCTGCGGGGAGGGGATGTTGGGATGTCGGCAGGGGACCTTGGGAGCCTTTTTTCTGACGAGTGGGCGCTGAGAGGGGCTGGGGCTGGGGCCGAGCTGAACAAGGGGCTGTTGTTCCCAGGCCATTCCCAGCACAGGAACGAACAACAGGAGGCTGTTCCCGGTGCTTTCCCGCTGGAACTCCTCGGCTGGGATGGGGCAGGGCTGGAAATTTCCAGCAGTTCCAAACCAATCCCAAAAGGTGCTGGGAAAACCTTGAGGGCTCAGGCGTGGAAGCGCCAGGGCTGCCCTAAAGTGTCTCACGCGTGCGGGGGCTGGGGTTTTGGAGGTGGAGAATCCTGGAATGGTTTGGGTTGGAAGGGACCTTAAAGGTGGGGTCCTGCTCCGTCATCCCAAAGGGATCCTGATCCAGCATTCCAGGGGGTCCTGCTGGGATCCTGCTCCATCATCCCAGGGGTTCCTGCTCAGTCATCCCAGGGATTCTGTTGGGTTCCTGCTCCATCATCCCAAAGGGATCCCACTGGGGTCCTGCTCCATCATCCCAAGGGGTTCCTGCTCCACCATCCACGGGGTCCTGCTGGGTCCTGTTCTCCCACCCCCTCCATGAAAAGCAGCCCCAGCACCGCTCCCGGCGCTGGCACAGGGTGGGTTTGTGCTGCTTCCAGAGGCTCTGGGAGCGCCTGGCAGCTCCGGAGAGGCAGCTGCTGATAGCGAGAGACGAAGAGCGATGAACGGGATTTGTGGTGCGGTGGGAGCAGCATTCCTGGCAGGAATTCCAGCCCCTCCTCCGGGCTCGCAGGAGCTTTTGTGCTCTGAAAGAGGCTCCAGGTGCTGCCCATGGAGGTGGAACATCTGCAGAGGCTCCTGCAGCTCCACGCTGCCAAATCCCTGGATCTGAAGTGTGTGCGTTTGTGCATTTCCATTATTTATTATTTATCCCTTCGCTGGAGAAACAGAGCTGAGCTCGCTGGAAATGCCTTAAAAATGGGGTTTTAAATGGGGTTTTCTTCCCAGGAAGCCATAAATAAACCCCATTAGGAGGGGCTGTAAACGGGGCTGGGATAAGCCTGGCACAGCCCTGGTGGTTTTGGGGAGATTTGCAGAGATAGATCCCACTCCAATTTCCCTTAAAAAACCCCAGGAATTGTGGCCTGGGGGTGATTTGGCTCCGGGCCTGCAGCTTTTCACATCCAAGGACTCGCGGGGCTCCTCGGGATGGAACAGCTGGAATTGTGAGGCTGCAGAGCCGCTGCTGGCAGCTGTGGGGTCACTCGGGGGTGCTCGGGGACGCGTGGGGGTCAGGGGATGGGGACAGCTCCCAGAGTGTCACTCCAGGGACACCAGGACATCCTGAATCCCATTAAATCCCAGGCACTGGCGGCACTGGGATATTCCTTATGGATTTGCTGGTTGGTGGCTCCTAAAAAGTGCGAAACGCCTGGAAATTCGGTGGAATGAGGGCTCAGAGCACGGATCCCTCCGCGCCAGGGTTTCCTGCGGGGGATTTCTCTGCCTCCCAAAGGTCTGGAGAAGCTGGGGGGGGGAAAGCCTTTGAGGAACGAGGGGTGGGAGTTCCCAGGGAAAGGAGAGGCTTTGCTGAGCCTGGTCCAGTGCCCTGAGCCTGGCCCAGTGCCCTGAGCCCTGTATGGCCACAGGGGAGGGGTGGGAATGAGCAGAGGATGTGGAAAATTCCCGCAGGATTTTCCCGGAGGAAAGGCAGGAGCTGAGTGGGGCGTCCTGCAGGAGGAGTGGGAGATTCCTGCTCCCAGCTGGGATTGAGGGGGAGCAGGGAGGAATTTTCTCTCAGGCCAGACAGGGCTCGGTTTTCCAACCCAACCCTACTCCCAGGCAAAGCACTGGATATGGATAACGCCCCCCCATCCCAAATCACCTCTTCATTCCCACCTTTGCACTCCTGTGGATGCTCAGCGCCGGTATTTTCCCTAAATCCCTCTTTCCAGAGTTCCCACAATCCCCAAATCGTGGGGCTGAAGAGCGGGGTGTAAATCCAGAGGAGGCAGAACTTGGGAACAGGTAACAATTCCCCGAATTCCCGGTGGGAGCCGTGCTGGGATCGGTGCCCTCGGCCCCACCCCGGGTGGGAGCTGCGCTAGTTTTATCCCGATTTTATTTATTTCCTCCTCCTTTGGATCCCAACCCGGTTCCCAGCCGTGGATAACAACCCCGATCCCGACGGCCCCGGCTGCTTCCAGGAGCTTCCAGGAACGGGATGAGGGGAGAAGGAGGCGTGAGGAGCCGGGATTTGTGTTAATGGGTTTCTATAAATAGCTCGGCTGGCTGCCGAACGCCGGCGATTATTTCCCCCAAACAAAAGCCTCGGGTGGCCCCTTCCAGGGGCGAAATCCATGGATGGATCCTGCTGGCGTTCCGCGGGAATGCTGCAGGGTGTCCCGTGCTCCTCTGGGTGACAAACTGTGCGGGGACACTTTGGAACGCTGAGGAATTCAGGGATTCGGGGGCTCCCCCGAGGATTTCCCGGGGTTTTCCATTTAGCTCCACAATTCCAGCTTCGGCATGGAGGTCGTGCTGTTGCCAGCACAGCTCAGAGCGTCATTCCCGTTTTTCTGGGCTGGTTCTCCCAGCAGGGGGGTGGGATGGGACTGGATTGGGTGCTGGATCTGGGATGAGCCCCTCGGGAAGGCAGGAATGGCTCTCACCTGGAGACAAATCCCAAATCCTGTCCTGACCTGGAATCGGGAACTCATTAGGAATTAATTAACTCTGATGAGGAAAAAGTCCCGGAGCAGGAGGTCCAATATTCCCGATGGTGCCCATAGAAAGCATTTTCCTTCTCCTTGACTTTTCTGCCCTCGCTCCCGGAGCACGAAATGACCGATTAAATTCCCTTTGAAATCGTTAATAGGATCCCGACCCCAATTCCGTCCCGGGGTTGGGATGTCGGGATCAGCGCTGATGTTCCCCTTCCTCCTTTCTTCTCCTTCAAAGCGAGAGGCCAAAAATAAAGAAAAAAGTGGGGTGTAAAAAAAGAGATAAAGAGAAAAGCGGGATGCTTTTGGATTTGAACTCCGTGGAAGTTGTCGTGTTCGGGACTGAAATCTCCTCTCCTGCTCCCGAGCGTGGAAATGCTCCTGACATCCCGGCTCCAGCGGGAGCGGAACATTCACAGCGGCTCGAGGCCGGGAGTTTTCACTCCCCTGGAATGTTAAAGGCTCTGGGGCACTCGTTCCCTTGGGATCTGCGGATCCCGGCGGGAATTGGGAGGTGCTGGGTGGATTTCAGGTTTTCCTTGCCCTGGAGCAGCCCAGGAATGGGGTGGGAATGACGGGAGAACTTCGGGAGTGCCGCTGCTCCCCGTGCCCAGGGAAGGGAATCATCTCCCTGTTCCCTCCACGGGCCGAGCCTCGGCGTCCCTGCAAGGAGAGAAAAAGGCGTTAAAACCTGTGGGATTTCTATTTTTAATGGGATTTTATTCTTGGGGTTTTTTTGGTTGGTTGGTTTGGGGAATTCTGCTCCCACAGCAGCTCATCCCCTCCTTCCTTCCTTCCCTGCCGGGACTGCAGGATTGGCAGCCGGAATTCTGCTCCCAAGGCCTGGAAGAGCTTTCCCTGCTCAGGAGCTGAGCTCTGCTGGCTGCGCCCCAAATCCTGCTCCTGCTCCAGCCCAAGGCCTCAGCTCTCCCCAGACTCTCAGGATCTTCCCTGATCCAAGAAAACTGATCTGGAGCCCCCTCCCCCCAGCCCCTCCTCCCCGTCCCTGTGGGAATTACCGCGCAGAAAATCACCTCACTCTTCTGGTTTTGGCATCGCCTTTTGGCTTCAGGATTGGCCCCTGGATTCTCTTTGTTCTCCTGTTATTTACTTTTTCACCTTCCACCTTCTCGGGGAGCTAAAAATAACCCAACCATCCCATTTCGTCCTCGTTAGCAGCCAGCAGCTCTGCCCTCACCGCTCCTGGAGGTCTCCCTGCATTCCTCGGCTGCTTCCAGAAACTCCTGAGTCGGAGCCGAGCGCTGCTCGTTCTCGCCCTAATTGGGAGGCCGCGAGGAGCCGCAGCTCTGCCAGAAGGTTTTATGGAGGAATAAAAACAGCCAGCCAGGCGTCCGCAGAGCCAGTGAAACGTCCCCCGTGTCACGCCTGAACCGATGTTTGATTTGGGGAAGAAATCAACCGTGACCCGCTGCAGTCCGGGAAATTACTGAGGCACGAGGTGGCCCATGCGGATTTGTCACCTCTGCAGGGTGGCAGCTGAGGGAAAGGCATCGAAATTGGTGCTGAACCCCCTGGAGGAGCAGTGGGACACAGCCCAGGGCACGTCCCGGCCCGCGGAACTGAACCGGCGCAGCCACCGGTGTGCCACAGCCGGGGCACTGCCAGCTCCAGTGTCCCCTCTGTGCCGTGGTCAGGGCACTGCCAGCTCCGGTGTCCCCTCTGTGCCACAGCCGGGGCACTGCCAGCTCCAGTGTCCCCTCTGCGCCAAGGTCAGGGCACTGCCAGCTCCGGTGTCCCCTCTGTGCCAGGGCCGGGGTAACTGGGACATGCTGGGAGCAGGACCCCAGGGCTGTGACAGGGGACAGGGGACAGGAACATGCTGCAGAAGCCACCCACCCTTTCCTGCTCCACCTTCCCTTCCCAGCCTGGGTTTCTCTCCTTCCCTGCTTCCCCTGGGCCACCTCGGGGTGGGGAAGGAGGGGGCTCAGCCTAAATGTCCCTTTGAGAGGCGTCACACGAGCCGTGACTTCTCCGATCCACCCCTGGGCGCGATTCGCTGTGTCTGGAAGCGCAGCCAGCTCTGATGCCAACATTCGAGCCCAGCAGGGTGACAAATCCCTGTCCCCGAGGGCGGCGGGGCACCCGCGCACCCCGCTCCCAGCTCCAGGGCTCCTGTCAGCGCCTCGGGTGGGATTTAATTGTTCCAGCACCGGCGGTTTCCAGGGAGCGGGAGGAGATGGAAGCTGGCAGTGTGAGGAATGATTTGGGATATCGGCCCGGGCACATCCAGGGATGAAAACGAGGGGTGGCAGCGCCTGTCAGCGGGAAGGCGCTCGGCTGCTCCCGCCTGTCACAAACGGCTCCTCACGGGGCATTTCCCCATCTCATCTGGCCGCCGACACCTCCCGGACTTTCATTTCCTCATTTCCTGGGATTTCCCAGCTCTTCATCAGCCTCATCCCGCCGGGGGCGCGCCACGGATCGATCGGGGCCGCGCGGGGCCAAACGGAG